>JAJOZX010004468.1:0-140000 GCA_023014485.1 Bathynomus jamesi
GTTGGTGACCAATCCACGTCAGTCTCCCTCGAGACTGCCAGTATCTCGAAACCACACTGCTAATAACTATTCTCATTCGTTTGTCAGGTGAATGGCGATGAACTTTTGGGTATGTGTTTCGTAGGTACTTTGAACCCACGGGCACAACTGTATCTCGTGATCCTCCCTCAGGCTGTTCTTCTGACCTTAGGAACGACCTCCATCCTCTTAGGCTTCGTTTCCCTCTTCAGGATAAGAAATGCCTTCAGGAAGGAGTTCTCATGCACGCAGAATTCAGGTATAGGATGACCACTTCGTACAGTAGATGAAATAATACTAATAATAATGTAACAGAAAAGTCTTAAATCTTAATAATAAACTCCATCTCTTAAGACTGAATGCCATAAGTTAGGGCTTTACGTCGCCATGGTAACCTTAGGGTAAAGTGCCGGACTGTTAATCCAAAGGTCCTAGGTTCGAGTCTTGGCTAGAACTTCAGATTTCAGCGATTAAGGTGCCTCTTTGTCTTCCTTGCTGGGATGGTGGTTTGAATCCCAGGTAAAGCTGTAGTTCCCCTCCGTCATATAACCCTTATAAATGCTACGAAAGCGTTGCTGAAAAGTTGTGTTTTATGAAGGTTCGTGTTGTCATTTATAGAGATTTGAAATTCGTGTTGAGGATCGAAAATAAATGACGCGTCTCTTTTCTCCAGTAAAGGAATTGGTTCTTGACGTGGGCTCGAGTAATAATAAGTGATTGGTCTTGCTTACGTACTGTTTCCTTTCAGTGTCCTCTCCTTCATCATCTTTAACCACCCTCCCGCCTTCCACTTCGCCCTCAACCACCGCCCATTCTACGCCCACGGTCCGCCTCGCCGCCCACGTGGGCAAGTTGGAGCGCCTAATGGTGAGGCTGGGGGTCTTCTCTGTTCTGTCCACTCTCCCCGCCATTTTCGTGCTGGGTTGCCGCCTACACGCCCACTTCAAGTACCAAGAGTGGGCGCAAAAGGCCGCCCACGCCTCAGCCTCGTGCGAAACAGGATGGAATAAACAAAGTAAGTTTGTCTCAAAAATCAGGTTGTGGTTATTTATACCCGGTGAGGTTAAAATATACAGACTCTTTAATACTTTGTGTAGACAGTTGTTCATTAAATATATCATAGATATAACTGATGTTCGATTGAAGATATAAATTTGGTATTGTCGTGAGTTGGGGTAATTGAGGTCGCGTGGGGAAACTGGGGCCGTTCCATTTTTCCTAGTATTTTTGGTTCTATATCCATATAGGTCAAAAAACAATGGTGACAGGACAATTGCGTCCTGGTCAAGTGCGTCCCGGACAAATGCGTCCCGGTCATTGGCGTCCATGGACAATTGCGTCCGGTTTTATTTCGTCCCGGACAATTGTGCACTTCCCCAACTACTATATGAAGTTTATTTATTAGAGAAGTGAATAGAAAGTTCATTGTGACTTCACCTACGCAATTGTCCAGGGACGCCAATGACGAGGGACGAGTATGTTTGTTATTGTAATTTTGTATGGGATATAATGCACGGTTAGATTAATTGAATGCCCAGTTAGGTCAACTGTATGCCCTTGACGATTGGTTAGGTTAAGTTGTGATATTTTCGTTAAAACTAACGAAACTAACTTTATCTTAAGTGAACGTAACCCATAAAATTTGACAATGATGTTACTGATGATGGATAAAGTTTTAGAGAACAGTTTCGAACAGAACTTATGAATATATAACAAGTTTAATAGGTTAAAATGAAAAGTATATTTGAAATTCCGATACTAACTTTCTATTCACTTCGCTAATAAATAAACTTCATATAGTAGTTGGAGAAGTGCGCAATTGTCCGGGCGCAATTGTCCAGGGACGCCAATGACCGGGACGCATTTGTCCGGGACGCACTTGACCAGGACGCAATTGCCCTAGAACCAAAAATAATATGTTTTCAAACCAGAGTAAGTTACAGACTCCCTGTAAGGGAATCATATAGGCCTTATATAGGCCCTGACCTATATTATTCAGAACAAAAAATATTTGGAAAACGGGACAGCCTCAGTTATCCCACGCGACTTCAATTACCCCAACGACTTACAGTATTATTATTATTATTATTATTAGGTTGTGGCCCACGACAAAGCCATCCCGAAGTTGAAATAGACCTATTGAAGATCTTCATGTCGCTTATCATCGGCGTTACTTCCGGAATTTGGGTCTGGTCCCACAAAACAGTATGTGTATATGTATATTGGCGTATTTCATGCATGTTACGAAGATTGAAAGCAGGTAGATCTTCTAGGTTTAGCAAATTTTGAAAAACCTCTGTCCCGAAATTTGGGGCAAAAATGCCTTAAAACTTTGTTATTGTTTGTTTCATCCTGAACAAAATTTGTAGAACATTCAGGATTTCTCATTAATATCATTATTTTTTTTTATGATGCAGGAAGGATGGGCCAAGGGCCAATGCCCGCAAAGGCGCCCCTCCCCACGCTCCTATAGAGAAAGAGAGGAAGAAGAAGAGAGCCAAAATCAAGGTCCAAGGTTTTCGAGATGTCTTAGACACTCTGCGTTTGAAAGATTGGAGGTCATAGACAGGGGGAAAGGTGGATTAAGGAAGATTGTTCCAGAGTTGATAGGTTGAGTAGGTGAAAGATAAATAGCATTAATAGCATTCATACAAATATTAAATATGTTAACAATTTTTTTATATTTTAACTTGTTTTAAATATTATAACCAAATGAAAGTCCGCCATTTAACCTAGCTCTTTTCCACGCTTATACAAAATTTCGTACACTTAAGCGAACTCCAGAGAAACCAGTCGGCCAGTGAACTTACAAAAGACCACAACATCTGAAGCTAGTGGGTCAAACCATCGTACATTAAAAAATAATGTGGTGAATGTTGCAAAGTTATCGATTTTTGAAAATTTCTTTTTCAAATATCTTTAATGATAGTAATAATTTTTACAATGAGAGGGCCTATGCCCCCCCTCCATTATGTACGCCACTGATCATACTATGTAGGATGGTCAAATATTGTGAAGCTGCATTCAGAATCTAAATGCATCGTGAGCTTAAAAGTAAATTTCTGTGCAAGATCTTTAGTGGGGAAATATCTTATATACTCTATGCGACCAAGGTATGACAATTCTAGTCTATTAGGTTGGCTATAGTAGTCAGATAGACCTGCTGCAGCTATCGCCGAAGCTGTTGTCAAAACTTCTATTCCTACACAGGAAAAGTAAACAAAACAGATGTACGAACGCACAACTTCTCCTTATTGGCTAAGTGTAGAGTTCGTTGGGTTTTGTGTAATTGTTTGTTTATAGAACAAAGGCCTAACTGGAGTAAAAAGTTTGGCGGGGACGAACACAATCCTATTGTTAGAAGCAGTCATTATCTATGGGAGTAATAATAAAAGTTGGAGGGGTGAGGGACAACTTTTATAATTACTCCCATAGATAATGAGTGCTTCAAACAATAGGATTGTGTTCATCCCCTCCCCACCAACTTTTAACGAAGTATAACAGACATTTGGTTTCCATTCTGTTAGGTTTTTCACAAATGTGACTTTAGATCATTTAAAATATGTATGGCTATTTGGTAACTAAGCAGTATGTATGAATCACTTTGTGATTTACTAATATGAAAATATTATACCCCTAAGCCTAGACTGAAAAAGAGTGACGTATACACCCACTCACTCTAATTACTACGCCTCCTGTCATGTTTTGGAAAATAATGGAAATTTCTTTCTTACTTCCACTTTCAAATACTCTTACACCAAAATGAAGGGTTCACATAACTTTTTCTCCCAAAAATTTCTCGTCCTAGATAGAAAATTAACTTTATTTCCATTTTTCAGATAATTTTATGGAAGCATTCGATTCACAATCTTTTTGGCCTCAAATCGTCGAGAACCTTTCTCAAACCGGCTCCAAATAATCGGATCGTAACTGGTTCTCATCCGCAGCCGGTTCCAGAGAGGAGCACTGCAAGGGGTTACATTAACTTACAGGATAGTTGGAATCCCCTTATTGTGGATGGAATCTCATCTCGTCCTCGTCAGCAAAGGTCCCAAGCTCACGTCCTGCCGGGCTGGGGACCATACAGTGATTACGTTAAAGGGCGGACAAGCTCAGAACTCACACCGTCTTTTGTTTGATGTTAGTTTACAGGTGTTGTTGATTGTTGATAAACTTATGTTGAGAACCAAAATGTTTCCTGTTCAAATAACGAAAGAGAACATTTTATATAGTGTAGGTCAGCGGTTCTTAACCTGGGGGGCGCGAAAGCTCGGCGAAAGTGGTCAACATATCTCTGACTCAGAATATATATTCCCAATTAAATAAATTCTCAATTTAAAAGTTGGCGGGGGCGTACCGGGCGGGGGGAACTTGCCAGTGGGGAAGAAGCAGTGCCAACCTTCCCATTGATTACGATTATGGGTGAAATACGATTGATCTTGTGAAAATATTGCATTCTCTCACAATTGCAGGGTTTTTGTTGTTTTTGTTTATTTATCCAATCCAAAAGGCATTAAAAGCAATGAAACTGGAATCGTTGAAAATTTTTTATTCTTTGGGGTTCAGGGGGGGCCGCCACGGGTTGAAGGTTGACCGTTGAAGGGCGCAGCTCCACAAAGGTTAAGAACCGCTGGCGTAGGTGAAGCGCATACTTGCCTCAAATCCATCAGTCACGGGGCTACGTTGTAGACACGTCACAGCTCGGCGAGGTTAAGCGACATTGGGTCTGTTCACTAGTTAGGTAGGTGGCCGTCGTCTACTTTCAGATAGCTTAGACTGCAGGGGTTCTTAAACTTTTTAGGCTGCGATCCAAATTCTGGTCTCGGTGCTAGCTCGGTGACCAATGCCTTCAAACAGTTCACTCGTAATATCTAATAAAATAACTAATAATGATAAAATGATTAGGGATAACATAAATAAATGATAAATGACAATTCAATGACCCAAGTTTGGGTCGCGACCCAGAAGTTAAGAACCCCTGGCTTAGAGGCTTGTGTCTGTGGTTAAACTGTACAAATCTCATTCTGAACGTCGCATTCTGTATATAACAGGTGTACCCACGACGTAAAATTATGACCCGTCAAACATTTTTTAGTTCCTTTTGGCCTTTTGGATATATATATATATATATATATATATATATATATATATATATATATATATATATATATATATATATATATATATATATTAATAATGATAATAAATGCACATAGTAATCATATATTAATGTAGATGCGAACCTAAAAACGTGACCGATGGATTTATAACGAGTTTCTCTTGTTGAATTTAGGGACAAAAACGTAATTTTCTATTTGAGAGATAAATCGGAAACAAAATTAATAGAGTAGCTGAATTTGTCATCCCAAAATATCTTTAAGGGATATAGTTCGAACCATATAAGAAGTTGATATTTGATATCCCTCTTGATATTTGTAAACACTTTCTGAAAGAACGCCACTCTATCTCAGCAAATTCTGAAGGAGAATTTGGTTTCAACATTGTTGTACTGTATAAGTGCAAAAGTTTAGATGTTAACGTAAAACACTTATTTTATCGTACTGCACTTTGTTTGAAGTTCCACCTACGTTAAGTTGTTTCAATATATTTATGGTTAATATATATATATATATTATATATATATATATTATATATATATATATATATATATATATATATATTATATATATATAATATATATATATATATAATTTGATTGCTTGTTTTCTCATGCCAAATTCCTAATTAAGTGTTAAAATTTAGTCCCATTCTTTTGAAAATGTGTTACTCGAAGTTTAGACAATAATAAGTGGTTTTTAGAGTATATAGTAAACACTTTTGTAATTATTTTTCTGGTTACTCGGAGTGCCAAACCGTGGCACGGTGCACCATGCAACTAGAATAATTGTCACCAATCAATTTACATGGAGAAAATTATAGAAAATTATAGATGGCTGTAACTGTGAATTGGTTGATAAGACATTCATTGTTCAGTTTATTAGGGGTGTGTTTGTTGTGTGGTACTTTGTAACGTTCAATAAGTACTTTGAGTTATCGTCTATTCTTGCTTGGTTGCAATGTAGGCTCTGGGCATCGCATTTTGAATGAGAGAGAAAATTATTTGCTTGTCTCATTGTGGTGGTCTGTTTGACTCTGCCGTGGACTAAGTTTGGCAGATTTTTCGATTTCACCACTTTCTAAATGGTGATGTAACGGTTGTTACTTTATTATTCGTGCGGGAGGATTAGGATACAGTATGTGGTGTTACATGGTCATCAAATGGGTGTCTGATAGACTGATGTGTGAGGGGAAAGCGAAAATGATAGAAAGAGGAGTGAACGTGGAAGGAAAGGGTAGCAGCCTACAGGAACCGGAGGATGCTTAAATTAGGAGATGGATGACATTCCGTTAAGTAGTGTTTTGGAAAGAAGGTTCCCGATAGTAAAGTAACGTCATGGTTCAAAGAGAATTAAGGTGAATCATCATGAGAAACTGTGATCAAGGGCGAAATGTCTAGAGATTTTGAAAGCGCTTTATCCATAATAATAAATGAGAGGTAGTGTCTTACACACCAAATGTAGAGTGACACAAGCAAGTTGAGGGTATAGCATACTTAAAATCTCTGAAAAGAAAAGTTAGACTGCGGATGCAGTAGGAACACTAAAAGGAAGTTGTCTCTAAAGGATGGATGAGAATCGCTTCTTTGACACAATGTACCCTCCTTTCAAAAATGAGCGAAGGAGGACTTTATCAGTAATATGAGAGGTAGGGTCCCCTTAATACGAGTTCACCGAAAGAGAAATGATGAGAGTACGTTGCATTTACATTTCATCTCGGGGAAAATTATCTTTGACGGAGTTAAGAGGAAATTATGTGGTCAGGGATTACTTCCGTGTGAATGGCAGAAGATGACTCGGTAAAAAATTAACAAGTGGTACGGCCGCAGATTCACGCGTAACAGCGTCGCAGACCGAGAGACCTAAGGTGCGAGAAATGCGTTGATAAGAGTGCGGCGGGGGGGGGGGATCCCCCTTCCGCAAGGGGTTAACAACCGGAACGATTTATTAAAAAAAATAACAACCAGTACTTACCGTCCCTCAACTCAAGTCACGCGTAAATGGGAGGAAAAGCGTCACTGTTTTACACAAAGCACCACTCCATCCATATACTAATTCCGGGTACGAGCAGCTCGTAGCATCATTGCCACGTACATAGACGGTCAACGTACTAACAACGATTCTGTACGTGGTTCATCACCACTAGAAGTAACATTGCTCTGTGTTATCACAATCCAGTGAACCGTCTGATTCATATCCATTTTCGTATCCATGTCATTAGTTTGTATTGCATACACACACCCTGATTTTAGTGATCAGGGTGCATTATTTTTCAGGAGCAAGATGCACCACAAGTTTTATATATATATATATATATTATATAACAGCGGTTCTCAAACTTTTTCTTCTTCCGTACCCCTTGAATTCTTTCACGTGATTTTCTGGATTGAGAGAGAGAGAGAGAGAGAGAGAGAGAGAGAGAGAATATTTTTACTTTCTTTACGATCGTGTGACTCGTGGCCGTTTGTTAATCGTATATAAAATTAAAAGGGTTATATTTTTAGGACCTCTTCGCGTACCCGCTAAGATTCCCTCGCGTACCCCAGTTTGAGAACCACTGATATAAAACGTTAAAGGTGCAATTAGGAGTTTTGAGGAAGATAAAAATTTGAAAATGATTGGCTGAAAAGGCACGTTTGTCAGTTCCTACGTAATTTTTGTTTATCTATATATAGTTTTCGAATAAGTCAATTGGAAATAAATAGTCCTTACAAGAAAAATCCGATTTCGAAAAAGGTTTGAAATTAATGTAATCATTTTTTTTTTTTTTTTGGAAAAAGAAAAAATTGTATTTGTGTATTTGGTAAAAATAAACTTATATTTTTCGTGTTTTTTTCCCCTTTCCTCCCTTGTGGTCGGTTGGTTGGTTGGAACTTGTGACCATTTGGTCGATGTGACATTCAATATCGACATTCTGAGATACCAACTTAACTTAATCTATAAATCCACAATAACTTGTCGATTAAATGTCACGTCGAGAGATTGATGTGAGCCTTGATTGGTTGGTTGCAACGCATGAACTTGAAAACAAGTTATGCAGTATGTTATTCTGTAAGTCAGAGATTCTAGCCATCCTTAGTTGTGCCTCTGTATGTCTCATACTGATACTCTGTAGTTCAAACATACACGTTTATGCCTGTCGTTCTTTGTTCTTTCATAGGCGCTATACAAATTTCGATGCGACCTTTTTCTTCAAAATGTACACAGACCCACTTTTCAGGTTCTGTCCTCTCTGCACTCGAGGGGACCTTGCTTTATTAGTTCAGTGTGGTTGGTAAGGGTAACCTTTAATTTTGTATGGTAAATGACCAATAGCGGACTGTCCATCTGGAGCACCGGGAGAATTCCCGGTGGGCCGGCCGATCTGTAGGCCAGTGAGGGAACAGTTGAGAACTTGCAGTGTGAGCTGAAGAGTCTGGCTGCACAGTGGGAGAGGCTGAAAACATCAGCACTGGAGGAATACATCATCAGAATAGTCAGTGAGACACCTGAGGACGGACCTGAGGCTGATGGAAAGGAAGACGAAGTGGAGATGGGGAATAAAAGTGTTCCTCTTGTAAAGACTGTGCAATATGTTCTTACCAGATAATCCGGAGGTACAACTTGTTGACAGATGCTTACCACATCATAGGCCTTGGGTAGAGAGCACCTCGAGGCGTTTATGCTGATGGCAGCTGAGAAGGACAGCTTAATGGCCCTGGGTACAGATGTGATGATAGACAGAGTTGCAGAGAGGAGTGAGCTGCTAAGAAAACTGCTGACACATTAGAGTAATACATATTTTTCTCTTTAGTAGATAGGCTTTTTGCTTTCCATGTAATTAATGACATAGTGTATGACTATGTCAATTTCTGGCGTCTCTATTTTCTGTTTTACTGTGTTGTCTATAATAATGGGTCTACTATATTGAAAATGAAAATGAAAAGGTTTATTGGCAGACTATAGTCCATATGACAAATATTATTAATACAATGACAATTCATATACTAAGGGTAGAAATATATACAATTGATTAGAAAGAATACTGTAATGTCGAAGTTAAGTGGAGCTACAGACAGACGTTTTCGTACCAAGAAGTCCATAGCTTAGAGCAGTGGTTCCCAACCTGGGGTCCGCGAAGGTAGTACTGGGGGTCCGTGAGCTTTCAATATTTCGAGAGGCTCCAATGAAAATCATACATTTACCCACGATAAAATTTCAAGTTTCCTTGCTCTTGGCTGGAATTATTACTACTTTTTTTAATACGCTGTATTTTAATTGCATACTCTCTTATATGTCCTTTATTTGATAGTGAAAAATGAGAAAACAAGTTAATTATTAGTTAATAAAAACAGTTTGTTTGGTAGACGGAATCTTTCAAAAACATGGGGTCCGTGGGAAAAAAATAAAAATAAAAGGGGTCCTTTGTGGTGAAAAGGTTGGGAACCACTGGCTTAGAGGATAAATGGCAGGACTCATGGATAGCTTGGATGATCGGGTTGGTTGGTTTTTTAATTCTTTGCATTAGACTGTGTTGAGCACGTCTTGTTACCTCCGGGAAGCTCGGGACATTGCGGGTAGCAAACATTTGCGAAGCTGAGCATCTCGGGGGTAATTTATGTAAGTAAAAGACCTGTTGTACAGCAAATTTAGAGTTCTGCCAGAACCTTTTTTATAATTCACCCACAGTTGCTGTCCGTATATATTACTGCAGAAAGTACGAAAGAGAGTGTCTTTAGCTTCACTTGTACAGAAACGAAAGTTCCTTATGGTCATATTCGCTTTAGCACACAGGCTTCGAGATTGTTTTCTTATATCCGAGTCATCACTCAAGGAGCTGGTAATAGTTTGACCCAAATACTTAAACTCTTGTACTTCCTCAATTACTTCACCATTCATTTTAAACCTTATATCAGCTGGCTGATTACAGCTTTTAGGATGAAATTGCATAACCTTAGTTTTTGTAACATTAAAAAGAATATCCTGTTTCTGCGAATACCCTTCGCAGACTTTTAGTAGCCGATCCAGACCTTTAACAGAGGGACTTATTAACACCATATCATCGGCATAAACTAAGTTATTTATCCTTGCGTTATCTATACAACATCCCACTGTTGCCTCATTAAGTGAAGCAATTAATCCGTTGATATACACATTAAACAGCATAGGGGAGAGCAAGGAGGAGCAAGAGGAGCCAAAACATTCGGATAGTACATTGCTCCACCTAACAGTGAAAGATTGGTGGGAATACCAAAATTTCAATAAATTTAATATGTACATGGGAACCTTCCTGTCTCCTAGTTTTGCAAATAAAATATTGTGGTTCACCCTATCATATGCCTTACTTGTATCTAGGAAACAGCTATAAATAGTTGAATTACTGTCAATGTATTTAGATATTGTTTCTTTAAGTACATAGATACACAGGTCAGTTGAGTGGGACCTTTTAAAGCCAAACTGATTAGATGTACATAGGAAATCATTTAATCGGAGTAACAAGAGTTTTTCTAGTAGTTTCGAGAAGCAGGAAGCGACAGCAATAGGCCTGTAATTATTGCTGGACAGAATGTCTCCGTACTTATTTTTGACCAGGGGCAAGATATATACCCTCATGAACTCTGCAGGGATATAGCTATGAGCAAGCATGGCTGATAGGAGTAATGATATATGCAGACATACTACGTCATTTGCATATTTTAAGTGCTCATTCGATAAGTCATCAATTAACCTCTTTACTTCAGAAAATGATATCAAAGTATTTTCCCTTGTCCCTCCCACAATCGTTTCGCTGCTATCTATCTTAAGATTATCCCTACTCACACTGTTAAGAATGTTAAAATAGTGGTTTTTCCACAGCTTTGCAATTTCATCCTCCCCCGACACCCCATCGATTGACGGAGGGAGGACATTTTTTACACCCGTTTGATTCTTAACAAATTTCCAAAATTTGTTATTATCGTTATTTATGCGAGCTTCACAGGCTTTTGATGCTCGAATAGACTCTTCTTCCTGTTTACATCGCCTTATGGCCGCCTTATACTGACCCCAACTTCTACAGATATTCAAGTATACTGGTCCTAATCTGGGTCTACCATGAAAGCACCACAAATCATAGGCGTCTTTCGATTCCCTCTTCAGGGGGCCAATAAAAATCATTCCATCCAGGAATAATCTTAGTATGATAGTTGTAAGATTTAATCAGGGGGCTTCCTGCTTCTCTTAACAGGGATATTATCTTACAACATATAATACCTATCTATGAGTTTACAGTGAGAATCATTTGAGCAAGGATTATTACAGGCAAGGTGCAAAATTTCTAAATTATTAAAGAGGTGACTTGTTCTGTCTTTGTATTCTATTCTCTGCTGCATCGTAACATTGGACCAATCGACGCGATTATTCTTACCTATTGAGTTCTTGTTAAGTCGTGTTGCGCATAAATTGGTAACGTTAATTAATATTTCTAATGTCTATGATCAGAAAGGAGGAAATCATGCAGAATATGAACAATTCGATCCTTTAGATTATTACTAGTGAGACAATGATCAATCCACCTGGTGGTACCACGCATATCACTAACGTATGTAAAATTACCACTGGCTACCCCTAATACATCTACATCACTTATACTTAAATTGGCCGACTCGCACATGTTACCCAATTCTACAAAGAATTCCGAGTTCACATGTGCGTTAAAGTCCCCCATTATTATACAGTGAGAATATTTGGGGTTATCTGATAATGATTTAACCCTCTAACGCCGACTGAGTCGAATACTTAGCGTTTCAAATACACGCATTTAGACTTAACCCTACAAAAACGTTCGGCGTTAAAGGGTTAATTTTGTACAGCAAATCAATGTATTCATCTAGATTACTGCCGTTGTTATATGGTAAATAGCAGTTTACAATTAATATGCAATCATTGTTCACTCGTAATTCAATGCCTAACAACCTTACATTATCGCTTGTTAAAAATTTTTGACAAACTTTTCCTTAAGAAAGCAACACAACCAAAAGGCCTACCGTACATTAATTCATCTGACAAGTCTACTGCTGATGACGCATGGTACATAAAGTCATCATGGATGGTAGAGAGGAATTTTAGCTCTTGCTTTAGGTAGCCAGTGCTCCTGCAGGAGTATCAAAGCTGCACTGTCGCAGATTTTATGAATTCCTCACTGACCTTACATTATATGAGACTATTTTCAGAAAGTTATCCGCCATGACTGATAGAGAATTTATTATGAGTAAGATTATTATTATTATACACAGTACAACTTTCAGGCATTACCGTTAGGGCGCCTATTATTATTATTATTATTATTTTGCCTGTTATCAAATCTCCTGGAAAAGTTAATAAACTCCTTAATAATAATACCGTCTGGCCATTGACTCATATTATACGGGTTGAAATGCGCATTTACACCTTTAATTATTACTTTAAATGAGTTATAATAGAGAGATTTCGTGTTTACCTTAAATTTACCTTAAAGCGCTTCTGCCTCAAGGGTGCGCTGCTCCCACGAAAAGTCGGCTCAGCGCCTCCTGAGGCGGGGCCACGACGGGGTCGCCACCCTTAGTTTAGTTTATTAACTATCAATATACTGTGTTCACCAATGACTTCTTCTATCATGTGTCGAATATCGCTTGCCTCGTTCGAGAGCTGAATTCGCGACACAACGAGGGTGATTCCCCATCGGTAGCCTCGCCGCGGAGACCGGTTGAGGAAACCTTCGGGAAGGGTGCCTGTTAACAGTTACCCACCCGTCGTCTTCCTCCCTCGATCTCCCTGAGGCAGGGTTCACCTGCCTGAGGGATGGGTGGCACAACCTTTGGGGGATAGGAGACCCCTCCCTTACTCTTTGGCTTGGTGAGGGTCTGTTCAGGGCCGGATTTAGGAGTGGGCAAAGTGGGCAGCTGCCCATGGGCCTCCACATATTGACAAGCCATTATCAAAATAGAAAAAACCCGATAGATGATCAACAAAAAAACACGCGCATCCAATACCACTGTACTGACTGTGGTACATAAACTTTTACCAATTACTATTTGTTGTGTACTGATTATTATTTCGTTTTTATTACTCTTTTAGGCCTACTCTCACTATAATGGAATACCCGAGTAACCCGAGGCTTTCATTTTTTGCAGAAATGTGGAATGGACAGACACAAGAGTGCACGATGTTTTGAAAGTGTATGTATGTTAATTATATTATGAATCTTATGGATGACTTCAATTATGTCTTCCCCTAAGGTAGGGGGGCCTCCACACGTCTAAATTCGGCTCTGGGTCTGTTAGCGGTGTTTATAACCTGACGGCCGCGCGTGCCCCTCTTTCTTCGGTGGGAGGGGGGGGGGGAACTGCGCACCGAGCGAGGCGTAATCGAACACCTCTCCTCTGCAGTGGGAGGCAGGGAAGAGGGCAATGATGCCTCGTCTTTCGGCATTGGACCGTCTCTGTTCCTCATTGTGAAATCGGGAGCAGGGGTCCTTTCCTGAACGGGAGGGGGGTTGACCGCTACCCCTGCATGCTGTGTTTCCACTCCACATTCAGGGGGGGGGAGTTCGAGGCGGGTATTTCGTTTCCCTCGCTGCCCGACGCGCTTCTTGGAGATCTGGCTTGCTGAACTACTTCCGAGTAACAGGGCTTTGGGAGGAACGTCTCTTTCAACGCATCTAACTCTGACCGGAATATATTAACAGTGTGTATCAATATAATAAAAATAAATTTCCAATAATTGGGTTTAGGTGGCGGTATTTTCACTATTTTGTGGCCCTAAGGGTGGTGATGGTGTTGGGGAGAGGGGAGGGCGCACGCGCGCGTATTGTGTGGGCCGGTCTGGGTGAAAGTACAGGTCGCTTTTGAATCCCAGTCCGTCCCTGCGAATGACCAATTTGTGATAACACGCTATGGTTCAAATGAGACCCAAAAATGTTCTGGGAATACGTTTCGGCGCAGCAAGTTTTTAAATTTTTCTGAGGGAAGGTACCCGTCCCCACTCCCCATGCAAAGGATTTTGCGTACGGCGCTCGCGCTTAGGAGCTTCACCCACCACCGCGTTTCCCTTTTTACTGCCTTAGCCCCCCCCCCACACACACACGCTAGCGAAAATCCTGAACCCACCCATGCGGAATAGACTTTATGTTTGATGCGCGCGCGCGGCCGCACACACACATATACAGAGTATATATATATATATATATATATATATATATATACACACACACAGTATATGTAAAACTAACCCAACCAGAATTTGAGCCTTGAGAACAAGTCGTGCACGTTGGAGCAAATTTAGTTTGGAAAGCACGTTTGACGTTTTTTGCTTATAGCGGTTGCACATGCTTACAAAACGTGATATTCAGAGGCCAGTTTAAATGATTTAATTACAGACACACGCATATAGGTTAGGCCTTAGTAGATTATCATTCACCATGGCTGAAAGCTGTCGTCTATCTACGTATGAAAAAATGCAAGTTTTGAAGTGGTACACCATTTTGCAGAATTCAGCTAAAGTTGTTCGTCAATAGCAGAAAATTATGACGCTGGACTCCTTTAACACGCAAGAATATTTTGAATCATACAGAGAAGTTCGACGAAACTGGAGGTGTCCACAATACGACCAGGACTGCAGGACAACACTGAACGAAAAGGTTACTGGTCAATGAGTCGGGATGCGTGGGCCGACTGATTGGCCAGTGCTGTCTCCAGAATTAACTATGGCTGGTTTTCTTTTATGAAATACAATCAAACTTGAACTCTTCCAGTACTCAAGAATGTTATTATTGATGCAATGATGCGGAGTTTACCAATTAGTTATGCCAACGAGTTTGCCGATCACTGCCAGTAAGAATACAGTGATACAAAGACTTGAATAGTATTTAAAACATTTTGACTTTCAATACTTCAAAAAACGTGTTTTGTTTATATCTTTCTAATCCTCTTTGTACTTAATAAAAGCTTAGTCTTCTCCATGACCAAGCATATACTGTGACTCAGCCTCACTGCAGAGCTGGGCATTTGCGGCATATTTTGCGGTACTGCGGTACTACCGCAAAACGCAAACCGGAACCGCATAACGCAAAGGATCGCTGAAAGTACCGCAGTACCGCTACCGCATTCAAATTTCCGCGTACCGGTTTGGTAGTACCGCAGTACCGCAAAATATGCCGCAAATGCCCAGCTCAAGACTGAGCCTCTGAATGGCTCTTGTTAACTGTAATCCTGCGATTCGGCGGTTTTAACCCAAAATCACCCATCAATTAAGTAACAAGTTTTAGTTCAAAATACTGAACAATGCTCGCCAGAGTATACATTCATAACCAAAATGATATTTCCTTAATGAAAAAAATTTCTTCTACAAAAACAAAGCACAAACAGTAAATAACTCATTAAATTTGCTAATTCATTCCTAATATGAAAGTAACGCGGGTGTATAAAGTAACGCGGGTGAAGAGACAAATCCGATTTGAATTATATTAACGCGAGTGAACATGGACGAGTAATATTTATTACATTGTACTTTATAACAACTGTTTATAAGAGGTGTTGAAAATGTTTTTACGAGTTAAAAAACAAGTTGGAACTAGTTTAAATCAGTTCAAATCGGATTTGTCTCTTGATTCGCGTTAATTTATACACACCCTGTATAATACAATAAAATTAAAGAAGAGTACGCTAAAAGTGCGAAATATATTTAAAATCAACCGCAAACGATATCTGCTTTAAGTTTCGACATTATACAGGTTGCCCACAAAAGAATGGTACAAATTCCAACTTGAATAAACTAAATTTATGAGATTCTTTCGTGGATACCTTGTGTGTATATATAGTTGCCAAATTGAGAAGTTTGGCAGAAATTTGCCAGGTTTAGTGCATCACTTTTTAAGTTAAAATATGTTTCAGATCTGGTAAACTCGCCTTTTAGACTGTTATTAATGCCAATAGATCGGGTATTTGTCAATTTTTTCTCTTTTCTACGGAATTTGCAGCCACCTTACTTCTCCTTTTAAAATCTGCGAGACAATTCTTCCAAACTTCTCATACGAGAGAAGATTTTGACGATATTGGAAATGGAATAAATTGAACATTATGTTGTGGTCAGGACTGGAATTGTAATGAGAATTAAGTTTTTGATGAAAGTGAAGTCAGATTTGAAATTTATTCCATGCTTTGTTCGACAATTGCGCAGTTTCAGTGAAGGTAAATTCAAATTGCAGATATATATATATATATATATATATATATATATATGTGTGTGTGTGTGTGTGTGCGCGCCTTAAAGTGTGCCTGAATGTCAGTGAACTTGCTTTTATCAAATCAGGTCATGAAAATGCAAAGAATTTTGTAAACACTGTCTTTTGTATTTTGTTTCTCGAATGTTGTTTACGTCATCAGAATTTGTTTAGTGATCTTAAAATTATTCAACGAGTTTTAATTTTTCTTATTAAACACAATTAATGCACTCTTTAACTAATTGTTTGCGCTCTTTTATGTTAGAGAAAAAGGGTTTCGCGCCAAACTGAAGTAAAATATAACTTTTTCGGTTTGGACATTTTTTAAAATCGGACATATTTCTATTATATATAATCATACGCATGAACACGAACACTTTTGCATATGTAAAATAACCCCAGCCAAGTTTTGAATTAGGGGCATCTAATTAAAAATCGCGGCCTCTAACCCAGGGGCGTCCATACGAGGGGGTACCAGGGGGCCAAGCACCCTCGCTTTTCAATGGTGCCCCCTCGTTTTTTCGTCAACTGCTTACAGATAGATTTTATCATAAACCCAAAATCCAGTTATAATATTTGAAGATAGTAATTGGTCACTATATATATTATTAATATTGTATAATTTCCCATATTGTTGATATGAAGAGAAAATCCTGTGATTAAAATTAAAACCTGTAAAATTTGTTGTGAGAACGCGACTACGAGATCGTTAGGAAGGATATCTTGTACATTACTTAAAGAGCTCAATACTGTCTTCAATAACCTCCTCAGTCCCATGACAATTATTTATATGTATATTATGTAAGAATAATAAACTTGTATATCTACCAAGTTACTGTGTATCTGGTTTCACCCTAATATCATGGACATACAAAGGATGTGTAAAAAAAATCTTTATTTTTCAGTATTTGAAGCCCTATAATTTGCCCTCCTAACTGCCTCCAGAAGGCAGGAACTGCTGTCCCAGACAAGGTAAATTTAAAAAGTTTCCCGGGGGAGCATGCCCCCGGACTCCCCAAGAGCTCGCGCCTCTGGCAGTCGCAAATACTTGTGCCCCCTTACTTAATTGATCCTGTGGACGTCCCTGCTCTAAACACTGGACTACAGAAAGAGTAAACGTTACCGCAACCTGACGCATATTTCATCACCCGAGGAACACCGAACACTTAAAACGTTTTCACGGTTAACCCTCCTCCAAGCACTTGAACCAATGTCAGTATTTCATTCATATCTCTATGATATAACGTATGGGTACCATACATAGAGAGTTAGAGTTCCCTTCAGATATTAAAATATGCGTCAAATTGTATTAACTTTTAGGTCACTGTTCTGCGCCCCGCAACTCATGCTCAGAGTCCCGGGTTCGAATCTTGGTTGGAAGTATATATATTTATATTGTACATCTTTTCCATCTTTCCCCCTGTCTATGACCTCCAAACTTTCAAGCGCAGTGTGTCCAGGCATCTCGAAAACTTTGGACTTTAATTTCGGCTCTCTTCTCCTTGTAGGGGGGTGGGTGGCGGTTTTGCAGACATTCTATCTTGACCCCCTCCTTCCTGCGTGTATATATATATATATATATATATATATATATATATATATATATATATATATCACGAAGGTAACACGTGAAAAATATTTATGATGAATAAAACCACGAAGGAAAGGAAACACAAAATGGTGCTCAAGGATGTCATTAGACGAAAGCGCTTGAGCACCATTTTGTGTTTCCTTTCCTTCGTGGTTTTATTCATCATATATATATATATATATATATATACACTACACACGAACAAAAATCAATGGTAAGTCGTTTGCAGACTCAAATGTAAAACGTTGTATATCGGTGGAAACATTGCTAAAAAAAAGTATTCTATGTATGACAAAAGACTAACGAGTGTTACGGAAGAGAAAGATTTGGGTATTAGTTACCAACACTCTTAAACCGAGTAAACAATGTATCGAAGCGGTTAGAAAAGCAAATAGAATCTTAGGATTTATTGGCAAATTATTTGAATTTAAATCTGAGAAAAACAACGCTAACATTATATAATTTCTTAGCACGCCCCCACCTGGGATACTGCGTTCAGTTCTGATCTCCATATTTACGACAGGATGGAGAGAGTGCAGCGACGGGTACAAAGATGATTCTCAACTTAGAAACCAATCCTACGCTGCCCGTTTAGAAACGTTAAAATTATTCTCACTTTTAAAGGGGCGAATTCGTCGAGATTTAATCCAAGTGTTTAAAATGATTAAAGGTTTTGATAATGTCGACGCCAAAAAATATTTCACTTTCAGAAATGCGGATAGAACTCGCGGTAATGGTCTCAAATTAATTAGTAAACATTTTAATTCTAATGAAACTAAACATTTCTTCTTTAATCGTATAGTTAATTTGTGGAATGGATTGACAACCAGCGTAGTTCAAAGTAATTTGGTCGAGTCCTTTAAAAAGAGACGAGATGATTATCTTACCTTAAACCCCCCAAGAGTTAGAAACATTTGTTAACGCATAAAAGTATTTTAAAATTTTCACTTTTTATCTTCAAATTTCTTTCTTTGCTTTCAACCTCTCTTCTTTGCTTTGCTTTAATAAGCTTTCGCTTTGTCTTTAATTTTTCTTACATCTTTTTTAAATCGACATCCTCATAGGGACCAGCCAGTCTGTTGCTGTTTGGTGCACTTTGTATTCCTTGTTGTGGTTAGCGTCACTGACTACGAATCCATCGGCTTCGGGATCGAGACCCGGTGATGGCAGCCGGCGCGCAGCAAAACCCAACTGTTCATCCTTCCACACAATAAAGAAAGTGGTTGGTAGATAAATGGGTACTCTGGGTGGCCTAGTGGTTAAGACGCTGGGCTGCTGGTGGGGCGTGGTTCGGATTCCACGTTAAATTGTAGGTCTAAGGTGGAGTTAACCAATAGAGTTATTTTAGTAGACTAATGTCTATTCCTGTAAATAGACTATTGTTCTAAATGTACAAAATTTAGTAATTTTGATTATTTACCCCACTCATATTTCGTTATATTAATTAGGTTTTTTATTTTCTACTTTAGGACTAAAACCTGATTAATATAACAAAATAACGAAATATGATTGGGTTAATCTAAATTACTAAATTTTGTACATTTAGAACAATAGTCTATTTATAGGAACATACATTAATCTACTAAAGTAACTCTATTGGTTAATAAGGAGAAATCACATAAATTGTACACGTGTTTCCAAACTTTTTACCAGTAACACACACACACACATAGGATTGACAAAAGTAAATAGACACCACGATTATTCTCCTCAAGAACAAAAATGGCAAAGTTCATCATCAATGGAATGCCAGAACGTGTCAGCTTTACGTTAATGGAAAGGTGAAAGCAACACGATCATAAATATATTGATCCAATAAAGCAACACGATCATAAATATATTGATCCAATAAAGCTTTTATTATTAAATAAAAAAAAAATGAAAAAAAAAAAAAAAAAAAAAACCCGAAGGTGTCTATTTACTTTTGTCAACCCTCTGTGCGGACAGAACTTTATGTAAGTAGACCTTGTCCAGGGTTAGAACTAATGTAAATGCTGTTTGTTCAGATTTCTGAAAATAATAAACTAACCTAGCAATAACCTAACGTAACTTAATCTCATCTAACCTTGCCTAATTGGCGTTGATAGTAGTTTATCTAACCTGAGTCGACAATATAGTATAATAGATTTCGACTGAGTAAGTCGACTTTCACGTACGGTACACCTTTTATATACAGTATATATATATATAAGGTCCTGGTAAATGGTTCATCAGAAGCAAGATGCACCGTAAGTTTGTGTTTCCTCAACACAAATGCATCCATTCTTATCACAAACATACTTATATTATTACCTCAGGCTTACTCCAAACAAACTGAATCAAAACCTCAAAGCATCTTTAGTGAGACCTTCGTTTTTCCAAGCTTCTAAATTTTGTTTAATTTAACCATTTTACCTTTAGAAGCACATATAATGTATGACAACTCATCATTCCCTAAATATACAGTCGATATATATATATATATATCGTAAAGAACGACGCTTGTATAGAAGAACATTCCGCGCAAGATGAGGGAGAACGAACAAATGAAAAAATGAGGAAACCACCCGGGATCTTCCGATTGCCGGTCAGATATGATAACCACTACACCATGGGCCTCACTCGATCAGAAGTCGTAATTCTCCTACATACGCGCAGAAACCAATGCCCCGGGGGGGGGGCACCTCCCGCACATATATATACACATTTCAACTGCAAAGAACACGCAGTATAATTAACGTAAAGAACGACGCTTGTATAGAAGAACATCCCGCGCAAGATGAGGAGGGAGAACGAACAAATGAAAAAATGAGGTAACCACCCGGGATCTTCCGATTGCCGGTCAGATATGATAACCACTACACCATGGGCCTCACTCGATCAGAAGTCGTAATTCTCCTACATACGCGCAGAAACCAATGCCCCGTGGGGGGCACCTCCTGCACGCCGCACATATATATACACATTTCAACTGCAAAGAACACGCAGTATAAACGTAAAGAACGACGCTTGTATAGAACATTCCGCGCAAGATGAGGAGGGAGAACGAACAAATGAAAAAATGAGGTAACCACCCGGGAAATGCAGTTGAAATGTGTATATATATATATATATATATATGTGCGGTATGCCATACAAAACAACATAAACTTTTGTCAATGTCCCTCGAATGTATTGGGTATGACTTAACACTCGTGTTAAAAAAAGCAAAGAACTTCCCCCAAATTATGGACAGATGAAATAATCGACGCGGTCCTGTGGGTTAGGTTACATTAAGTTAATTTAGGTTAAAAGAGTGTGCCCTGATTTCGGCGTGCCCATATTTTGGGGTATTACCCAAAACGGCGTCACATTCAGCAGGGTTCCCTTTCTTTCTCATCAGAGAAGCATTGTGCATGTACCTTCTTCCAATGAAATAAAACCATGTACAGAAAGATAACCTTGGCTGCAACAACCAGATAAATCATGGTTAAATATTTGCTAGCCATAATCTAGTAATGCCACTGACCATACCTAGTTTTTTGGTTAATACAATTGTAACACTAGTGAATTAACATCTTTTCGATTGAGCGAAATCCTTATCTGTTTAGTCTCAGGAAAGACCACTGGGCATTAGAGAGTTCGTACAAAAGATACACACACACACACACACACACATATATATATATATATATATATATATATATATATATGCGTGTGTGTGATACAGTAGATACACACACACACACATATATATATATATATATGCGTGTGTGTGTGTGTGTGTGTGTGGTGTGTGTATTTACAGTAGTTATTTGAAGTTGCTTTTTCAGCTGAAATGAGACGGAATTTCAAAAATCATATGATACACTTTCGTCAAAAACAAGCAAATAATATTAAAATTGGGGTGAAACATATTTTCCTTTGGAATGTGCCAAAACTGCAAATATTTTGGGGGACTTTTGATTCTCCCTCCTAACTGACGTCACAAACTTAGGTAATAAATATAATAAAAAGGATGAACTGAAGTCGACAAATTTATTTCAGTGGACATCTTCGCATTTTTCAGAGGTTTACGACAACATTTCTGGGTAAATTCGTGATCAGGAACAAAAAGAAGTAAGCGGCTAGCCTTAGGCTGATTAATTATTACCTTAGAGAGAATGTCGAATAGCATAGGTCGCCTTTCGAGTCTTTACACAATTCATATATTGTTCTTAACAGGCCTTAACATATATAATTTAGATCTTTATGTTCGTATGAAGCCATTTTTTAATTCGTTCGTCATCAACTTACGAGAAGTCTCAAAGAGGAAATCTTGAACGAGATAATTCCTAAATAAGTCCTCGCCCATTCTTATGTTTGGAATTTCCGTTATGATCATTATTCACTGGCATTTAGGTCACTTATATAAGCCATAGGTCAGTACCCGGTTAGGTCATGAATTAAAACTCGGTTAATTTACTATTAACTCCAGGTGATGTCCAGTTAAGCGGTGCTAAGTTAACTTATTTTAAAAAATGAATTAAATTTTATTCAACATTTAAAACACAGGGTGTTAATAAATTGTTTAAATTTAAAGAAAGGATTTACTGTTTTACACAAAGCACCTTTCTGCCCATATATCCATCTAGGGTACGAGCAGCTAGTAGTATCATTGCGTTATATAGACAATAAACGGACTGGTAAGGCTTCTGTATACGTGGTTCATCACCACTAGCAGCGACAGTGCTTTGGTGTGTGTGTGTGTGTGAAAGATTGGTTAGATTACTGTATTAATGGCGACATGTGGAACTGAGAATAGATCTTTTTAATCACTAAAGAAGCGTCCCCAGTTAAGAATGAGATCTACGTCCTGGAAACACTCATTCGTTCATTGTAAGTTAAAGGGAGAGAGAATCCAACTCACAAAAGTTATATCTCGTATTTGGAAGATGTTGTTTAATTAACCTCTTTCGTAACGGCAAAAGTCATGTGACGAAGGGGACGTACAGCTTTACGTGGGATCCGAACCACGGGTCATTACATTATCCGGAAGCAGAGAACGGTCACCCATCTAACTACAATCCAGACCCAATGTCACTTAACTTCGCTGACCTACGAGAAGCGGTGTTACGACGTGGCTACGACCTAGCCCGTCTGCTTGAGGGTAAAACTCAGGGTAGAAGGGTATTTCTTTATTTTCTTGATTAAAGCCATGTACAGTTATCAAAAGAAACCCTAGTTTTCAGTTGAAATTCCACTTCGCATCCCTTATCCCATCTCTTGCATAAATCCGAAAATTTCCCAATATCGAATATACAGTTTCGAATAAATAAAGAAAATAAATGCGAAGTTATTTAAAAAAAAATTATTTATTTTCAGAATGAATTTTCTAGCAGTCTCTTGCCTATTTCTTACAATCTGTTTAACCCATGCGTCACTGCCGCACCAGGGTAAGTTTCTTAATATATTATATATATACACACCTCTAAAAACTTTTTACAGATTAACTTTTTAAGACTTCGTGATTTTAAAATTGTTAAAACTTTGAAGTAAATACTTTTAAAACTGAATAATATAACCAACTATCATTCTTTTATAACAGAGTGCTATCCGGGTCACTTTAAGTGTTCTAAATCTAATGGGGGGTGTATACCCCAAAAATGGACTTGTGATGGTGATAAGGACTGTCTCCACGGCGAAGACGAAGACCCAGAAAAGTGTGGTGAGTAAATAGACATCACAAGCAGTTGTTAACCCTCTAAATCTTGGTGATATAACAAATCTCTCTGACTCCTCTAAAGACAATATTTGAGTCCAACAAATATCATAACTCGGCACACACACGGACGAGTGGTTAGTTTTGTCGTACTCCGTTGGTGTTGCAATTTGGTGTTGCAATTTGGTGTTGCAATTTGGTGTGCAATTTGGTGTTTCAATTTCCCTTCCTTGTATATCCGAATTTCCATACGTGACATTTAAATGTACCCTACAAAAATGCAATGAAACAGAAGGTGTAAACATTAACATTTTATCGGTCGTCTGTTAAGGAACCAGCCTATATACTTTATCTCTTCATTATTAATTTCGTCTTTGATTACAGTATATCGAACTTTGAGGGGCTGTACTTGTATTAAAAATTAGCTTTTCCCAGGGCGACAACCATCTCCGAACTTCCCAGGGCGACAACCATCTCCGAACTTCCCAGGGCGACAACCATCTCCGAATTTCCCAGGACGACAACCATCTCTGATTTCCCAGGGCGACAACCATCTCTGGATTTCGCAGGGCGACAACCATCTCTGGATTTCCCAGGGCGACAACCATCTTCGACTTTCCCACGGCCAATACCACTATTGCCAAAATTCCCCGTTCAGTGTCCTCACGGGCATTTCCTTTGCGACAAGGACTGTGTATCAGACGTCTTCCGCTGTAATGGTTTCCAGGACTGCCAAAGTGGTATAGATGAGCAACACTGCGAAATTTCACGTAAGTTGAAATATCTATTCTTGTATTCTCTTGTTTATGTGGTTTGTAGGTATGTCTTTATTTGTTATATTCCAAACGTCATCTAGTCATTTGTGACATTTCTAGTTCCTCGTTTTGCACTGGTTCTCGTCACCACTTGTGTTGATCAGTATTTTGTTGCACATCTTTTAAGTCCATGTCGAAAGAATATTCAGCATTTAAAATTTTAGGGTAGTCTGATAACCACGGATGAAGTCCCAGCTTTTACAAACTATAATTTAGAAGTTAGCTAAGAAACCAGAACCCCAAGGAACTTGTAACTTTGTTTTTAACTAAACCAACGGGTCAAGGCAAAAGGTTTTGTCTTGTTTTAAAATATGTGTGTGTGTGTGTGTGGTGTGTGTGTGTGTGTGTGTGTGTGTGTATATATATATATATATATTCATCACAACCCAAGCGTAAAGTCCCCTTTGTAAAATATGTTGGTAGTGTTGGTGATATATGGTAATACCATTTATTGATGACATCCTCAGAATAACGTCTTACAACGAAACCCTTCGTTCAACGTTACTTTTAAAATGTGAAGCACTGAATTTGTAACTTTTTTTTTTCAGCTGTTCGTCATCCCCACTGTGCGAGAGGCCAAGTCCAGTGCTATTCCGGACGGTGCATACATGCGAGACAGATTTGCGATGGAAGAATCGACTGTGACCAATACGAAGACGAATTTGCCTGTGGTAAGTGTGCTAAATTTACCAGTTTCAGGAATGAATGCGTTCATTTGCGGGTTTTTATCTCTTAATATTATAACTTTGTAGCTAAATGGAACTTGCCATTTACTTACTGTAGCAACGTGCTACAGTAACAATATTTAATAATAGAAAAATAGATTTGTTTTGTTTTGAGTGCATCAGATAGGCAAGAGGTTTCTGGAACATGGAGAAACAAGTGCCCCACTTGCCCTTTACTTCTGGAAAAGTGTGCCAATGGTGTACTAAGGGTATATAAAGATGAATATGTAGAAAAGTAGTATTAATTTTATGCATATAATTTTTTAAACACTTGGAAAGCGTATTTTACTAATATATATATATATATCATTATCTTTTCTTAGAGTTAAAAGCTTTCGGAAAGCACACGGAATTTTCCTACAAATGTATTGAGAAATGCCTGGGTGAGTAATAGTTATTTATTTAATTGTACTTTCCTCAAATTTATTTTCATGTACATTCGATTCAAAACGTCCTATCGTGAAACTTGCGTTTATTTGTCGGTACGAAACACGAGCTTCACGATAGAATTTTTTGAACCGACTGTGTATATATGAGGGAAGAATTCCTCGAAAAAAACAAAATCTACGTGAAAATACTGAAAATTTCCAAATTAAAGAAATCATAATTGGTTGAAAAATTACTTTGAGCAATAATAATAGTAATATAATAATAATAATAATTGTAGATTAACTTTCCACCCAATTATGAATCCTTTCTGAATTTTTTCCTTTTTAGTATTTTTTACATATTTTTTGGGGGGAACTTCTTTCCCTAAATGTACATTTAATAAGTATAACCATTATAAATATATATGATGAAAAGAACCACGAAGGAAAAGGAAACACAGAATGGTGCTCAAGCGCTTTCGTCTAATGACATCCTCAGGAACACTGAAATAAATAACAAAAAATAAATAAATAAAATAGAAAAATAAAAATTGTAGGAGCATACAAATGTATAAGGAAAAGCTACCAGAGTTTTAGCATTTTGCCCTTCTTGTCTAAATCCGTTCTGAACGAATTCAAAACAACAAGATCAAGCGAAAAAAGATCCTGGCTAATGTTAAAATTATTTGAGTTGAATAATGGCAGACTCAAGAATATTTCTATTAACAATGTTGCTTGAAACAAAATTGAAGCATTATTCCAATCAATACAGTGGAATAACGCTGACAAATGGACGAAAAGGGCACTGGACGACTGTCCCGTTCTAGCGGAATATTGATGCTGTTTTACACGCCTGTGCAAATCCTTTCCCGTCTGTCCAATGTAGTAAAGGAATCACATTGTTTACAACCGATTTTATAGATAATGCCTGAATTATTGGTAGGACTGTTTTTACTATAATATTTTTCACAATATTGTCATATGAAAATACTACATTAATATTCAAAAGTTTAAGTACATTAGCTTTTTAGGCATTGCTAATGTACTTAAACTTTTGAATATTAATGTAGTATTGTCATATAACAATATTGTGAAAAATATCATAGTTAAAAATAGCCTACCAATAATTCAGGCATTATCTATAAAATTGGTTGTAAACATTGCGATTCCTTTTACACTGGACAGACGGGAAAGGATTTGCACAGGCATGTAAAACAGCATCAATATTCCGTTAGAACGGGACAGTCGTCAGCGTTATCCCACTGTAATGATTGGAATAATGCTTCAATTTTGTTTCATTCAAGCAACATTGTTAACAGAAATATTCTTGAGTCTGCCATTATTCAACTCGCAAATAATTTTAACATTAGCCAGGGTCTTTTTCCACTTGATCCTGTTGTTTTGAATTCGTTCAGAACAGATTTAGACAAAAAGGGCAGTGCTAAAACTCTGGTAGCTTTTCCTTATACATTTGTATGCTCCTCCTACAATATTTATTTTTCTTTTTATTTATTTTTTTTGTGACCTATATATAGTCTTGAACTTGTTATTTATTTCAGTGTTCCTGAGGATGTCATTAGACGAAAGCGCTTGAGCACCACTCTGTTTCCTTTTCGTTCGTGGTTCTTTTCATCATAAATATTATTCACGTGTTACTTTCGTGAAATAATTTACATATACAGGGTGGGCCATAAGTTTCCATACATAGGAAAAATAAACATTTTTTTATGGATAACCATTTTTATTTATATAATATGCTCTACATGGTTGCCATTGTTTTGAAAACACATTTCAATACGTGTTCCCCACTGTTGATGAACACGCATTAGCACAGTTGACGTTATGCTTGTAATGGCGTTGGTGATACGTTCCTTTAGATGATTTATGTCTCGTATCTTTTCCTGATACACCATGGCCTTCAAATGCCCCCAAAGATAGAAATCAAGGGGGGTGAGATCTGGGGATCTGGGAGGCCACTCCACAGGACCACGCCGACCAATCCAAGCATCCGGAAACTGCTGATCCAAATACCGACGCACGTGAAGACCATAATGAGGTGGAGCTCCATCTTGCTGGAAGTAAACTGGGAAGTTACCTTCCTCGTTTAGCAGGGATGGGAAAATCTCTTCTTGCAACATGTTAAGATACCTTTCGGCATTAAGATTTCCACTGACAAAAATTGGTCCAATAATTCTGTCACCCCATATCCCGGCCCACACCATCACTTTACCGGCACCTTGCATCTTCGTCGGACTCAGCCAGTTAGGGTTAGCATTACTCCAATAACGTATGTTTTGCCGATTAACCTCTCCATTGACGTAAAAATTTGCTTCATCAGTAAACAAGATCTTACGTCAAACGCATATTCTTAGGGTATCTGAAACATAAAAACAAACGTTTAATTTTTCCTATGTATGGAAACTTACGGCCCACCCTGTATATATATATATATATATATATATATATATATCTAACGAAATCGTATCGGATTTAAAGTGTAAAAATGTTTTCCTTCCTCTTATTGGTCAGCCTTTTTAGAGTAATGAAACTAGGTCCCTGATTGGACAGTTTATAATCTGTAACCGAGCAAAATCTGAACACGTAAGAGATATACGTTCTCCGTCTCGGTGTGTGGAGACTTCTGTAAAGTGACAAACATTTTCACACGCTATTCCGTACCTATTCCCTAAGGATAGATATACAATGGTATAACTATTTGTAGTTATATGGAACAACTTTTTTGGAGGGTGTTCGCCCTTGACTCTCTCTTTCTTGCGTAAAAAACAAAATACAGTAGCTTATATTATATTATCTCATCCTATGAAAATGGTAAATTTCAGTTGTTTTGCCTAAATATAAGTAACTTTTGGGATTCTATTTAAGTGTTAATTGTTGGAAATTCATTACCTCAAAACCTATTAGTTAAAGGTGCTAATTATTCGTTATTATCACCTGTTAACTTTTTAACTAGTATCCTATAAATAAACCAACGTCCGTAGCTCAATGGGTATAACACCATTTTCTTGTAGGCGAAGTGAAGACACCGAGGTCAGGGATTCAAATCTCTACGGTGCTGGTTAATCCATGAGTCAGCTCAATGAGTCTGGTCTGAGCGCTGTGCCAGTTTCTGGCGCTCCTACTGTATATTATTATCCCATATATACGAGTACAGTCATATCATTAATAATAATAATAATAATAATAATAATGATAATAAATAAAAAAATTATTTTTTTACAGGGATCCAGAGGCAAAACTGTAAGTATAGTTTTCTGTTACGGTGAACTAAAATTAACTTTCAATTTCCAATAGAAAATGGATTGAAAGTTTAATAAAAAATAGTTGAATTAGAAATTATTAAAATTTCTTGTCTTTTCATTATGACCTACAAAAGAATTACTAAACTGCTGTTTTTTAGAAATAATTTAGCTAATTGGCGTATCAAGCATCAGCATAAACTAATTTATGATTAATTGAGGGCACACCAACTTCACCCTTATATATATATATATTATATATATATATATATATATATATATATATATATATATTATATATATATATATTCCAACGAAATCATATCGGATTTAAAGTGTAAAAATGTTTTCCTTCCTCTTATTGGTCAGCCTTTTCAGAGTAATGAAAATAGGTCCCTGATTGGACAGTTTTATAATCTGTAACCGAGCAAGATCTGAACACGTAAGAGATATACGTTCTCCGTCTCGGTGTGTGGAGACTTCTGTAAAGTGACAAACATTTTCGCACGTTATTCCGTACCTATTCCCTAAGGATAGATGTACAATGGTATAACTATTTGCAGTTATATGGAACAACGTTTTTGGAGGGTGTTCGCCCTCGACTCTTTCTTGCGTAAAAAAAACAAAATAGCTTATATTATATTATCTCATCCTATGAAAATGGTAAATTTCAGTTGTTTTGCCTAAATATAAGTAACTTTTGGGATTCTATTTAAGTGTTAATTGTTGGAAATTCATTACCTCAAAACTTATTAGTTAAAGGTGCTAATTATTCGTTATTATCACTTGTTAACTTTTTAACTAGTATCCTATAAATAAACCTATAAATAAACCAGCGTCCGTAGCTCAATGGGTATAACACCATTTTCTTGTAGGCGAAGTGAAGACACCGAGGTCAGGGATTCAAATCCCTACGGTGCTGGTTAATCCATGAGTCAGCTCAATGGGTCTGGTCTGAGCGCTGTGCCAGTTTCTGGCGCTCCTCACTGTATATTATTATCCCATATATAAGAGTACAGTCACATAATAATAATAATAATAATAATAATAATAATAATAATAATAATAATAATAATAATAATAAATAAATAAATACAAAATTATTTTTTTACAACGTTCGAGGCTAAACTGTAAGTATAGTTTTCTGTTACAGTGACCTAAAATTAACTTTCAATTTCAAATAGAAAATGGATTGAAAGTTTAATAAAAAATTGTTGAATTAGGAATTACTAAAATTTCTTGTCTTTTCATCATGACCTACAAAAAAAATTATGAAACTGCTGTTTTTTAGAAATAATTTAGCTAATTGGCGTATCAAGCATCAGCATAAACTAATTTATTATTAATTGAAGGCACACCAACTTCACCCTTACCTCCAAGGCCGACGCCCACGACCACGACCATCAGGCCACGTACAAGATTCTGTGACAGCGGGTATGACCTAGTATTCGATCGGTGTATTAGAGCGAGTGTGTTTCCACCAGAGTCCTGGGAATCGGCAAGGCAGTCTTGCATTGAGAGTGACTCTGCTCTCGTCAGGATTGATACAGGGGATTTTTACGTCCACTTGCACACGTATCTCAACCAATCTCGTAAGAGGAGTTTTATTTTTTCTTTAAAATACCAGAAGTGTTGATAATTGTAAAGATTAAAGTCGAAGTTTAGCTGATAGCAATGTTGGTTTTATAGGCTGTGGTTAATAACTGTTGCGGTTATGATTTATGGTTTGGTACAATGGTAGTCTGTAGTTATGGCTTATGGTTTTCGTTTTAATAATTGAATTCCTTATATACGTAAAGATTTTTGTAGATCTAGGCCATATTGCCTTGAGTCCAAAAATATATATATATTAGTAATTATTGGTAATAAAGCCTTGAACATTTTTTATTCAAGTTGCTAACTTACCAACGCCTGTGGCTCACTGGGTAATACTATTTCCCTATAAGCGAAGTGAACACAGTGAGGTCGGGGGTTCGAATCCTGATGGTACTGATAAATAATAATTTGGGAGTTACCGCAATGCGTTGCATTAATTTGACCTGAGCGCTGTGTCAGTTTTTGTTCTGCCCCACTGATTATTGTTACTAACCAACTAACTTAAAACTTTTTCTTTCCAGAATATGAAGCTTATTCGTTCTGGACCTGCGCGTCAGACAGTAAACAGGAAGGTCACTGGGTATGCCCCGACTCTTACGAGCCGATTCACATAGGTACTCCGCTTTGGTCCATTGCTAGAGAAGGGGTAAGCGTAACAGAGTGTCTCAGCCTGTTGATTAACTTAGTATAGAGAACTATAGAGAAGATATTCTTAGTTTGTATAAGAGAGTTGGATTCCAGGATGGTTCCAGGTCAATTCCCGAAGAAAGGGTAAATTTGTAAGTATAATTTTTACACCTAACTCTCTCTGCAGTCTTTGATATAAAGTCTTGGATTATATATATATATATATATATATATATATATATATATATATATATTATATATATATATATATATATATGGAGTCAATTCACGAAAGAGAGGTGTTTACCTATCTACAGGTGAGAAAATCTTTGGAGGTTAGCACTAGATGGTTGGTACTGACCTTGTGGTGGTTCGTTTATCCTTTAATTAATTCGATTTTGTTCTTCCTCCAGAACTCATACCAACAAGAGCCTTCTGGCAGAGAGGGAGAGAACTGTGGCGTAATCGAAAGTTGTCCCTTCCGATATCTGAATGATGATTATTGCGATAGGAAATTCCCCTTTATTTGCCAAAGGGAAGCAAAGTTCAAATACTGGTAATTGGGTATGGATGGGTATTAGCCTAGCCTTGTTTCGTTTCTGAAATTCAACTTTTTGGGTAACTAATTTGTGTCAAAACAACCATAAAGTAATGCTTGGGTCATTTAGCAATTAAAATCGTTAAACAGAAAAATAGAAGTAAATCTGTTTATGTGCTAACTTACTTAGTAAATTTGTTTTATAATCTTGTTTGGAATTTTTTAGTGATGTTAACATATATTAATTTATTTTTATTTGTAATACCAACACAAATTATTATTATTATATTATTATTATTAGCAACATTATTATTATTATCATTATTATTATTTCAGTCTTTTATCTGATTGTTGTGAAGTTAAAGCAAATACATTCAGGCCTATATATATATATTTTGTTTCCTGTTACCTCCTTTTATACGAGATTTTTTTGGATATCAAAGACAAGAGTAATGCACGGAAGCAGCATACTATTTTCTCGTTGCATTAGGCCTGCAACTTATGCTGCAGGCTACAGGCAATTGCAAGCTTAGTAAGCAAAATAATTCATTTGGATTTCTGAAATAAATAAAAAAATATAATTTTTGACTCGACAGTGATTATATTTAAGCGCACAACCTAAAACTATTTGTGATAAATAATATAAAATAAGGAACGCTATATCGTGTACTTGGTTAACCTTGGTTTTGCTTCCGCCCAAATTGTTCATTCTGACGAAGGTCGCTTGTCACTCCACCTTAGACCTACAGTCTAACATGAAACCCGAACCATGCACCGCGTCAAATTATCACCAACTCCTTGAGTGACGACTTAGACATAAGGAAACAATATTGAAGTTACTATACTAAGGCAAACATGATTATAAGAACTTCAAATTCTGTAGAAGCGAAGCCAAAGACACTTTGTCGTATTGTACTAATATTTATGGGTAGCAACGCTGGGTTAATTATAAAAGAGGTTCCTGCAGAACCCTCAATTTGCTTTATAACAGTGCTTTTAATTTACCTCAAAGATGCTCAGCCTCTCAAATGTTCGCTAACCGCAACGTTTCGAGCCTCCCTGAGGTAACAAGACTTGCTCAATACAGTCTAATGCAAAGAATTCAGAACTGAAACAATCCACTTGTTCAAGCTATTCATCAGTCCTGCTTTATTTCTTCTAGCCCAGTACTTCTTAACCTGGGGTAAATTTTGGAACCGCGGGAAAGTATCACGCTTTTTGAGACGTAAGGTTAAATCAGACATAAACAAAATATTGTCTCTACTACTTCCCCTGACATTGACGAGCTGGTTTGCAAAAAGCAATTTCAGCCATCACACTGATTTATTATTATTACCTAATGATAATAAAGTTTGTCATCGAGTCTAGTTTGTTTACTTAACCGTCTTAACGCTTAACCTATTTAAGGGGTGGGGGTAAATCTGGCTGGGTGAACTGGTCGAAAGGGTAAATTTCACGAAAAAGGTTCAGAACCGCTGTTGATAGACTATGGACTTCTTGGTATAACTGTACTTAACTCCTTCAATTTCTGGGAATTTAGGTTTCCTTGGAAGGATATCGATTTACAGGAAATTAAAACCAAATAAAAGATTCTGGGGTTGGGAAGAGCATTTTTTTTCTGATAACATGAATGAAAGGTGACAAAGTGGTTGGATAGGGTTGAAACTTATATCATGGAGAGAGCAGCGCGATGAGATATGAACTGTATAATGTTGTAATCTATTGACCAATAATAATAATAATAATAATAATAATAATAATAATAATATAAAATCTTTATTGGTAAAAATAAATACAATATTACAATAATATTTTACACAACATATTTATTTATTTATTTATACCCATCAAGTGTGACCCTTAAAATTTAGGCTTTACTGGGCTCTCAAACTAATTATAAGATAAAAGCATGTCATGCATAAGTAATTACGATATGGTAGTATAAATATTAGGATTAATTATTATATAGAGCGAATTTCGTGGTTATAATTATGACATATAAATATGGTTAATTATAATGATGATTAAATATAAGATAACGTAAGGTTTATAGTTATGTATAAGCAGGGCTATAATCGGAGAATACGCGGCCATACGGCGTATCTTCACTTTAAAATTTCAGGCTTGTCGTACAGCTAAGAGTAGAACCGTGGCCATACGCCACTGCAACCATTTTAAACCAACTTCCCATTGTCGAACCGTCATAATTAACATATACCATTCGACTCAGCGTCATATGCTTAGTAATGCAAACGACTTTCAGAACAATAGGTCAAATATCTTGAGCTAAGGTCACGAAAAGGTCAAAATCTCAACAATGCAGCGTATGGGCAAGGAAAAAAGTTATCATTACAGCACTGTATAAGGTAATGTTTACGACAGAGACAAACTTCTAGTTGACATGAAAAATTAAAGTATACATTAAATTTTGGTCAATATAATAGTTACGAAACTCTTTTGGTAGTTTAAATACAACAGTTACACAAGAAAAACACAACGCCTACACTAACTAGTCTTTCTAGCAAAGAACGCAGCGTCTCGCTGATCTGAGTATGAACTGCAAATCACACAGAACTCACCACGGGGAGGTTGCTGCGCTTGTGAGTACCACAACGCGCCCATCCCACGGCCCAACGAAGCGGGCCCTACCTTTACCGCTTGAATTTTACGACGACTAAAACTTTATCAACCAAAGCATAGCGCTCATTGTTTCAAAATTTGTTAATATGTATCTGTGTAGCGGTAACGCCAACAGATGGAACTGCTTTCGCTATATCTTGAGCTGAACCTACTTAAATATATATATATTTCGCATGTCTACCTCCGTCTGTGTAACGATGACGCTACCAGATCGAAATCTACCAAAACGCAAGGAAACGCCAACACTAACTAGTCTTTCTAACAAACAACGCAGCGTTCGCTGATCTGAGTATGAACTGCAAATCACCCAGAAATCACAGCAGTGGGAAGTTGTTTCGCATGCGAGTTCCACAACGAGCCCATCCCACCGGCCCTACGAAGCGGGCCCTACCTTTACCCTTGTATTTTACGACGCCTAAACAATGAACTGCAAACCACACACAACTCACCATGGGGAGGTAGCTACATGGTGAGATACACCCTTTCCCTTCCCACTGGCCATTATAAATATCCCACTACCGCTATCCTTATCTTTTATGTTATATTTTATGCTATCTATGTGGCGATAACGCCCACATACATAAAAGCTTACACCATATCCTCGTCTTAACCTGCCTAAAAATATATTTCACCTAACAAAACTTTAATCACGAGCGAACATAAGAGTTCTCCTTATTCGTGTGCCTGTGTCTGCGTACCGATCACGGTACCAGACGGAATTCGCTTACTAAAATCCAATAAATCGCGTCCTGTACTAAAATCCAAAGCTAAGAATGCAGCGTCTAGCTGGTTTGAGTATGAACTGCAAACCACACACAACTCACCATGGGGAGGTAGCTACATGGTGAATTGCACCCTTTCCCTTCCCAATGGCCATTATAAATATCCCACCTAAAAAATATTTCACGTCATAAAACTTTAATCACGAGCGAACATAAGAGTTCTCCTTATTCGTGTGCCTGTGTCTGCGTACCGATCACGGTACCAGACGGAATTCGCTTACTAAAATACAATAAATCGCGTCCTGTACTGAACTCCATAGCTAAGAATGCAGCGTCTAGCTGGTTTGAGTATGAACTGCAAACCACCCACAACTCACCACGGGGAGGTTGCTGCATGATGAGCTGCACTCCCTTCCAAACGGACCTTATAAATGGGCCCCTACACCTATCCTTATATTTTATGTATCTATGTGACGATAACGCCCATAGATATAAAACCTTACACGATATCCTCCTCTTAACCTGCCTAAAAATATATTTCACGTACCAAAGGTTTTAATAAAGTGCGAACACAAGAGTTCCTCTTATTTGTTTGCCTGTGTCTGCGTACCGATCACGGTACCAGACGGAATCGCTTAATAAAATCCAATAAATCGCAGCCTATACTAAATAAACTACATAGCAAACAATGCAGCTCCTATCTGGTTTCAGTATGAACTGCAAACCACACACAACTCACCATGGGGAGGTAGCTACATTGTGAATTGCACCCTTTCCCTTCCCAATGGCCATTATAAATATCCCACTACTGCAATCCTTATCTTTTATGTTATATTTTATGCTATGTATGTGGCGATAACGCCCACAGACAAAAGCTTACACCATAGCCTCGCCTTAACCTGCCTAAAAATATATTTCACCTAACAAAACTTTAATCACGAGGGATCATAAGAGTTCTCCTTATTTGTGTGCCTGTGTCTGCGTACCGATCACGGTACCAGACGGAATTCGCTTACTAAAATACAATAAATCGCGTCTTGTACTGAACTCCATAGCTAAGAATGCAGCGTCTAGCTGGTTTGAGTATGAACTGCAAACCACCCACAACTCACCACGGGGAGGTTGCTGCATGATGAGCTGCACTCCCTTCCCAACGGCCCTTATAAATGGGCCCCTACACCTATCCTTATCGATCGTTATATTTTATGTATCTATGTGACGATAACGCCCATAGATATAAAACCTTACACGATATCCTCCTCTTAACCTGCCTAAAAATATATTTCACGTACCAAAGGTTTTAATAAAGTGCGAACATAAGAGTTCCTCTTATTTGTTTGCCTGTGTCAGGGTACCGATCACGGTACCAGACGGAAATCGCTATATTAAATCCAATAAATCGCAGCCTAAACTAAATAAAATACATAGCAAACAATGCAGCTCCTATCTGGTTTCAGTATGAACTGCAAACCACACACAACTCACCATGGGGAGGTAGCTACATGGTGAGTTGCACCCTTTCCCTTCCCACTGGCCATTATAAATATCCCACTACCGCTATCTTTATCTTTTATGTTATATTTTATGCTATCTATGTGGCGATAACGCCCACAGACATAAAAGCTTACACCATATCCTCGTCTTAACCTGCCTAAAAATATATTTCACCTAACAAAACATTAATCACGAGCGAACATAAGAGTTCTCCTTATTCGTGTGCCTGTGTCTGCGTACCGATCACGGTAACAGACGGAATTCGCTTACTAAAATCCAATAAATCGCGTCCTGTACTAAAATCCATAGCTAAGAATGCAGCGTCTAGCTGGTTTGAGTATGAACTGCAAACCACACACAACTCACCATGGGGAGGTAGCTACATGGTGAATTGCACCCTTTCCCTTCCCAATGGCCATTATAAATATCCCACTACCGCTATACTTATATCATGTTATATTTTATACTATCCATGTGGCGATAACGCCCACAGATATAAAAGCTTACGCCATATCCACGTCTTAACCTGCCTAAAAATATATTTCACGTCATTAAACTTTAATCACGAGCGAGCATAAGAGTTCTCCTTATTCGTGTGCCTGTGTCTGCGTACCGATCACGGTACCAGACGGAATTCGCTTACTAAAATACAATAAATCGCGTCCTGTACTGAACTCCATAGCTAAGAATGCAGCGTCTAGCTGGTTTGAGTATGAACTGCAAACCACCCACAACTCACCACGGGGAGGTTGCTGCATGATGAGCTGCACTCCCTTCCCAACGGCCCTCATAAATGGGCCCCTACACCTATCCTTATCGATCGTTATATTTTATGTATCTATGTGACGATAACGCCCATAGATATAAAACCTTACACGATATCCTCCTCTTAACCTGCCTAAAAATATATTTCACGTACCAAAGGTTTTAATAAAGTGCGAACATAAGAGTTCCTCTTATTTGTTTGCCTGTGTCAGCGTACCGATCACGGTACCAGACGGAAATCGCTATATTAAATCCAATAAATCGCAGCCTATACTAAATAAACTACATAGCAAACAATGCAGCTCCTATCTGGTTTCAGTATGAACTGCAAACCACACACAACTCACCATGGGGAGGTAGCTACATTGTGAATTGCACCCTTTCCCTTCCCAAAGGCCATTATAAATATCCCACTACCGCAATCCTTATCTTTTATGTTATATTTTATGCTATGTATGTGGCGATAACGCCCACAGACAAAAGCTTACACCATATCCTCGCCTTAACTTGCCTAAAAATATATTTCACCTAACAAAACTTTAATCACGAGCGATCATAAGTTCTCCTTATTTGTGTGCCTGTGTCTGCGTACCGATCACGGTACCAGACGGAATTCGCTTACTAAAATCCAATAAATCGCGTCCTGTACTAAAATCCAAAGCTAAGAATGCAGCGTCTAGCTGGTTTGAGTATGAACTGCAAACCACACACAACTCACCATGGGGAGGTAGCTACATGGTGAATTGCACCCTTTCCCTTCCCAATGGCCATTATAAATATCCCACTACCGCTATACTTATATCATGTTATATTTTATACTATCCATGTGGCGATAACGCCCACAGATATAAAAGCTTACGCCATATCCACGTCTTAACCTGCCCAAAAATATATTTCACGTCATTAAACTTTAATCACGAGCGAACATGAGTTCTCCTTATTCGTGTGCCTGTGTCTGCGTACCGATCACGGTACCAGACGGAATTCGCTTACTGAAATCCAATAAATCGCGTCCTGTACTAAAATCCATAGCGAAGAATGCAGCGTCTAGCTGGTTTGAGTATGAACTGCAAACCACACACAACTCACCATGGGGAGGTAGCTACATGGTGAGTTGCACCATTTCCCTTCCCACTGGCCATTATAAATATCCCACTACCGCTATCCTTATCTTTTATGTTATATTTTATGCTATCTATGTGGCGATAACGCCCACAGACATAAAAGCTTACACCATATCCTCGTCTTAACCTGCCTAAAAATATATTTCACCTAACAAAACTTTAATCACGAGCGAACATGAGTTCTCCTTATTCGTGTGCCTGTGTCTGCGTACCGATCACGGTACCAGACGGAATTCGCTTACTAAAATCCAATAAATCGCGTCCTGTACTAAAATCCATAGCTAAGAATGCAGTGTCTAGCTGGTTTGAGTATGAACTGCAAACCACACACAACTCACCATGGGGAGGTAGCTACATGGTGAATTGCACCCTTTCCCTTCCCAATGGCCATTATAAATATCCCACTACAGCTATACTTATCTCATGTTATATTTTATACTATCCATGTGGCGATAACGCCAACAGATATAAAAGCTTACGCCATATCCACGTCTTAACCTGCCTAAAAATATATTTCACGTCATAAAACTTTAATCACGAGCGAACATAAGAGTTCTCCTTATTCGTGTGCCTGTCTGCGTACCGATCACGGTACCAGACGGAATTCGCTTACTAAAATACAATAAATCGCGTCCTGTACTGAACTCCATAGCTAAGAATGCAGCGTCTAGCTGGTTTGAGTATGAACTGCAAACCACCCACAACTCACCACGGGGAGGTTGCTGCATGATGAGCTGCACTCCCTTCCCAACGGCCCTTATAAATGGGCCCCTACACCTATCCTTATCTATCGTTATATTTTATGTATCTATGTGACGATAACGCCCATAGATATAAAACCTTACACGATATCCTCCTCTTAACCTGCCTAAAAATATATTTCACGTACCAAAGGTTTTAATAAAGTGCGAACATAAGAGTTCCTCTTATTTGTTTGCCTGTGTCTGCGTACCGATCACGGTACCAGACGGAAATCGCTTAATAAAATCCAATAAATCGCAGCCTATACTAAATAAACTACATAGCAAACAATGCAGCTCCTATCTGGTTTCAGTATGAACTGCAAACCACACACAACTCACCATGGGGAGGTAGCTACATGGTGAGTTGCACCCTTTCCTTCCCACTGGCCATTATAAATATCCCACTACCGCAATCCTTATCTTTTATGTTATATTTTATGCTATGTGGCGATAACGCCCACAGACATAAAAGCTTACACCATATCCTCGCCTTAACCTGCCTAAAAATATATTTCACCTAACAAAACTTTAATCACGAGCGATCATAAGAGTTCTCCTTATTGTGTGCCTGTGTCTGCGTACCGATCACGGTACCAGACGGAATTCGCTTACTAAAATCCAATAAATCGCGTCCTGTACTAAAATCCAAGCTAAGAATGCAGCGTCTAGCTGGTTTGAGTATGAACTGCAAACCACACACAACTCACCATGGGGAGGTAGCTACATGGTGAATTGCACCCTTTCCCTTCCCAATGGCCATTATAAATATCCCACCTAAAAAAATATTTCACGTCATAAAACTTTAATCACGAGCGAACATAAGAGTTCTCCTTATTCGTGTGCCTGTGTCTGCGTACCGATCACGGTACCAGACGGAATTCGCTTACTAAAATACAATAAATCGCGTCCTGTACTGAACTCCATAGCTAAGAATGCAGCGTCTAGCTGGTTTGAGTATGAACTGCAAACCACCCACAACTCACCACGGGGAGGTTGCTGCATGATGAGCTGCACTCCCTTCCCAACGGCCCTTATAAATGGGCCCCTACACCTATCCTTATATTTTATGTATATGTGACGATAACGCCCATAGATATAAAACCTTACACGATATCCTCCTCTTAACCTGCCTAAAAATATATTTCACGTACCAAAGGTTTTAATAAAGTGCGAACATAAGAGTTCCTCTTATTTGTTTGCCTGTGTCTGCGTACCGATCACGGTACCAGACGGAAATCGCTTAATAAAATCCAATAAATCGCAGCCTATACTAAATAAACTACATAGCAAACAATGCAGCTCCTATCTGGTTTCAGTATGAACTGCAAACCACACACAACTCACCATGGGAGGTAGCTACATGGAGTTGCACCCTTTCCCTTCCCACTGGCCATTATAAATATCCCACTACCGCTATCCTTATCTTTTATGTTATATTTTATGCTATCTGTGGCGATAACGCCCACATACATAAAAGCTTACGCCATATCCTCGTCTTAACCTGCCTAAAAATATATTTCATCAAAACAAAACTTTAATCACGAGCGAACATAAGAGTTCTCCTTATTCGTGTGCCTGTGTCTGCGTACCGATCACGGTACCAGACGGAATTCGCTTACTAAAATCCAATAAATCGCGTCCTGTACTAAAATCCATAGCTAAGAATGCAGCGTCTAGCTGGTTTGAGTATGAACTGCAAACCACACACAACTCACCATGGGGAGGTAGCTACATGGTGAATTGCACCCTTTCCCTTCCCAATGGCCATTATAAATATCCCACTACCGCTATACTTATCTCATGTTATATTTTATACTATCCATGTGGCGATAACGCCCACAGATATAAAAGCTTACGCCATATCCGTCTTAACCTGCCTAAAAATATATTTCACGTCATAAACTTTAATCACGAGCGAACATAAGAGTTCTCCTTATTCGTGTGCCTGTGTCTGCGTACCGATCACGGTACCAGACGGAATTCGCTTACTAAAATACAATAAATCGCGTCATGTAAACTCCATAGCTAAGAATGCAGCGTCTAGCTGGTTTGAGTATGAACTGCAAACCACCCACAACTCACCACGGGGAGGTTGCTGCATGATGAGCTGCACTCCCTTCCCAACGGCCCTTATAAATGGGCCCCTACACCTATCCTTATCTATCGTTATATTTTATGTATCTATGTGACGATAACGCCCATAGATATAAAACCTTACACGATATCCTCCTCTTAACCTGCCTAAAAATATATTTCACGTACCAAAGGTTTTAATAAAGTGCGAACATAAGAGTTCCTCTTATTTGTTTGCCTGTGTCTGCGTACCGATCACGGTACCAGACGGAAATCGCTTAATAAAATCCAATAAATCGCAGCCTATACTAAATAAACTACATAGCAAACAATGCAGCTCCTATCTGGTTTCAGTATGAACTGCAAACCACACACAACTCACCATGGGGAGGTAGCTACATGTGTGAGTTGCACCCTTTCACTTCCCACTGGCCATTATAAATATCCCACTACCGCAATCCTTATCTTTTATGTTATATTTTATGCTATCTATGTGGCGATAACGCCCACAGACATAAAGCTTACACCATATCCTCGCCTTAACCTGCCTAAAAATATATTTCACCTAACAAAACTTTAATCACGAGCGATCATAAGTTCTCCTTATTTGTGTGCCTGTGTCTGCGTACCGATCACGGTACCAGACGGAATTCGCTTACTAAAATCCAATAAATCGCGTCCTGTACTAAAATCCAAAGCTAAGAATGCAGCGTCTAGCTGGTTTGAGTATGAACTGCAAACCACACACAACTCACCATGGGGAGGTAGCTACATGGTGAATTGCACCCTTTCCCTTCCCAATGGCCATTATAAATATCCCACCTAAAAAAATATTTCACGTCATAAAACTTTAATCACGAGCGAACATAAGAGTTCTCCTTATTCGTGTGCCTGTGTCTGCGTACCGATCACGGTACCAGACGGAATTCGCTTACTAAAATACAATAAATCGCGTCCTGTACTGAACTCCATAGCTAAGAATGCAGCGTCTAGCTGGTTTGAGTATGAACTGCAAACCACCCACAACTCACCACGGGGAGGTTGCTGCATGATGAGCTGCACTCCCTTCCCAACGGCCCTTATAAATGGGCCCCTACACCTATCCTTATATTTTATGTATCTATGTGACGATAACGCCCATAGATATAAAACCTTACACGATATCCTCCTCTTAACCTGCCTAAAAATATATTTCACGTACCAAAGGTTTTAATAAAGTGCGAACATAAGAGTTCCTCTTATTTGTTTGCCTGTGTCTGCGTACCGATCACGGTACCAGACGGAAATCGCTTAATAAAATCCAATAAATCGCAGCCTATACTAAATAAACTACATAGCAAACAATGCAGCTCCTATCTGGTTTCAGTATGAACTGCAAACCACACACAACTCACCATGGGGAGGTAGCTACATGGTGAGTTGCACCCTTTCCTTCCCACTGGCCATTATAAATATCCCACTACCGCAATCCTTATCTTTTATGTTATATTTTATGCTATATGTGGCGATAACGCCCACAGACATAAAAGCTTACACCATATCCTCGCCTTAACCTGCCTAAAAATATATTTCACCTAACAAAACTTTAATCACGAGCGATCATAAGTTCTCCTTATTCGTGTGCCCGTGTCTGCGAACCGATCACGGTACCAGACGGAATTCGCTTACTAAAATCCAATAAATCGCGTCCTGTACTAAAATCCATAGCTAAGAATGCAGCGTCTAGCTGGTTTGAGTATGAACTGCAAACCACACACAACTCACCATGGGGAGGTAGCTACATGGTGAATTGCACCCTTTCCCTTCCCAATGGCCATTATAAATATCCCACTACCGCTATACTTATCTCATGTTATATTTTATGCTATCCATGTAGCGATAACGCCCACAGATATAAAAGCTTACGCCATATCCACGTCTTAACCTGCCTAAAAATATATTTCACGTCATAAAACTTTAATCACGAGCGAACATAAGAGCAGAGCTGGGCACTTGCGGTTTTTTTTGCAGTACTGCGGTACTACCGTGTTGGTCGGTACCGCGGAAAGTACCGCGGGAAATTTGAATGCGGTAGCGGTACTGCTGTACTTTCAGCGATCCTTTGCGGTACTGCGTTATGCAGTACCGGTTTGGTAGTGCGGTAGTAGTACCGCAGTACCGCAAAAAAACGGGCAAAAAACCGCAAGTGCCCAGCTCTGCATAAGAGTTCTTATTCGTGTGCCTGTGTCTGCGTACCGATCACGGTACCAGACGGAATTCGCTTACTAAAATCCAATAAATCGCGTCCTGTACTGAACTCCATAGCTAAGAATGCAGCGTCTAGCTGGTTTGAGTATGAACTGCAAACCACCCACAACTCACCACGGGGAGGTTGCTGCATGATGAGCTGCAATCCCTTCCCAACGGCCCTTATAAATGGGCCCCTACACCTATCCTTATCTATCGTTATATTTTATGTATCTATGTAGCGATAACACCCATAGATATAAAACCGTACACGATATCCTCCTCTTAACCTGCCTAAAAATATATTTCACGTACCAAAGGTTTTAATAAAGTGCGAACATAAGAGTTCCTCTTATTTGTTTGCCTGTGTCTGCGTACCGATAACGGTACCAGACGGAAATCGCTTAATAAAATCCAATAAATCGCAGCCTATACTAAATAAAATACATAGCAAACAATGCAGCTCCTATCTGGTTTCAGTATGAACTGCAAACCACACACAACTCACCATGGGGAGGTAGCAACATGGTGAATTGCACCCTTTCCCTTCCCAATGGCCATTATAAATATCCCACTACCGCTATACTTATATCATGTTATATTTTATACTATCCATGTGGCGATAACGCCCACAGATATAAAAGCTTACGCCATATCCACGTCTTAACCTGCCTAAAAATATATTTCACGTCATTAAACTTTAATCACGAGCGAACATAAGAGTTCTCCTTATTCGTGTGCCTGTGTCTGCGTACCGATCACGGTACCAGACGGAATTCGCTTACTAAAATACAATAAATCGCGTCCTGTACTGAACTCCATAGCTAAGAATGCAGCGTCTAGCTGGTTTGAGTATGAACTGCAAACCACCCACAACTCACCACGGGGAGGTTGCTGCATGATGAGCTGCACTCCCTTCCCAACGGCCCTCATAAATGGGCCCCTACACCTATCCTTATCGATCGTTATATTTTATGTATCTATGTGACGATAACGCCCATAGATATAAAACCTTACACGATATCCTCCTCTTAACCTGCCTAAAAATATATTTCACGTACCAAAGGTTTTAATAAAGTGCGAACATAAGAGTTCCTCTTATTTGTTTGCCTGTGTCAGCGTACCGATCACGGTACCAGACGGAAATCGCTATATTAAATCCAATAAATCGCAGCCTATACTAAATAAACTACATAGCAAACAATGCAGCTCCTATCTGGTTTCAGTATGAACTGCAAACCACACACAACTCACCATGGGGAGGTAGCTACATTGTGAATTGCACCCTTTCCCTTCCCAATGGCCATTATAAATATCCCACTACCGCAATCCTTATCTTTTATGTTATATTTTATGCTATGTATGTGGCGATAACGCCCACAGACAAAAGCTTACACCATATCCTCGCCTTAACTTGCCTAAAAATATATTTCACCTAACAAAACTTTAATCACGAGCGATCATAAGTTCTCCTTATTTGTGTGCCTGTGTCTGCGTACCGATCACGGTACCAGACGGAATTCGCTTACTAAAATCCAATAAATCGCGTCCTGTACTAAAATCCAAAGCTAAGAATGCAGCGTCTAGCTGGTTTGAGTATGAACTGCAAACCACACACAACTCACCATGGGGAGGCAGGTACATGGTGAATTGCACCCTTTCCCTTCCCAATGGCCATTATAAATATCCCACTACCGCTATACTTATATCATGTTATATTTTATACTATCTATGTGGCGATAACGCCCACAGATATAAAAGCTTACGCCATATCCACGTCATAACCTGCCCAAAAATATATTTCACGTCATTAAACTTTAATCACGAGCGAACATGAGTTCTCCTTATTCGTGTGCCTGTGTCTGCGTACCGATCACGGTACCAGACGGAATTCGCTTACTGAAATCCAATAAATCGCGTCCTGTACTAAAATCCATAGCGAAGAATGCAGCGTCTAGCTGGTTTGAGTATGAACTGCAAACCACACACAACTCACCATGGGGAGGTAGCTACATGGTGAGTTGCACCATTTCCCTTCCCACTGGCCATTATAAATATCCCACTACCGCTATCCTTATCTTTTATGTTATATTTTATGCTATCTCTGTGGCGATAACGCCCACAGACATAAAAGCTTACACCATATCCTCGTCTTAACCTGCCTAAAAATATATTTCACCTAACAAACTTTAATCACGAGCGAACATGAGTTCTCCTTATTCGTGTGCCTGTGTCTGCGTACCGATCACGGTACCAGACGGAATTCGCTTACTAAAAATCCAATAAATCGCGTCCTGTACTAAAATCCATAGCTAAGAATGCAGTGTCTAGCTGGTTTGAGTATGAACTGCAAACCACACACAACTCACCATGGGGAGGTAGCTACATGGTGAATTGCACCCTTTCCCTTCCCAATGGCCATTATAAATATCCCACTACAGCTATACTTATCTCATGTTATATTTTATACTATCCATGTGGCGATAACGCCAACAGATATAAAAGCTTACGCCATATCCACGTCTTAACCTGCCTAAAAATATATTTCACGTCATAAAACTTTAATCACGAGCGAACATAAGAGTTCTCCTTATTCGTGTGCCTGTCTGCGTACCGATCACGGTACCAGACGGAATTCGCTTACTAAAATACAATAAATCGCGTCCTGTACTGAACTCCATAGCTAAGAATGCAGCGTCTAGCTGGTTTGAGTATGAACTGCAAACCACCCACAACTCACCACGGGGAGGTTGCTGCATGATGAGCTGCAATCCCTTCCCAACGGCCCTTATAAATGGGCCCCTACACCTATCCTTATCTATCGTTATATTTTATGTATCTATGTAGCGATAACACCCATAGATATAAAACCGTACACGATATCCTCCTCTTAACCTGCCTAAAAATATATCTCACGTACCAAAGGTTTTAATAAGTGCGAACATAAGAGTTCCTCTTATTTGTTGCCTGTGTCTGCGTACCGATCACGGTACCAGACGGAAATCGCTTAATAAAATCCAATAAATCGCGCCTATACTAAATAAACTACATAGCAAACAATGCAGCTCCTAGCTGGTTTGAGTATGAACTGCAAACCACACACAACTCACCATGGGGAGGTAGCTACATGGTGAGTTGCACCCTTTCCCTTCCCACTGGCCATTATAAATATCCCACTACCGCTATCCTTATCTTTTATGTTATATTTTATGCTATCTATGTGGCGATAACGCCCACAGACATAAAAGCTTACACCATATCCTCGTCTTAACCTGCCTAAAAATATATTTCACCTAACAAAACTTTAATCACGAGCGAACATAAGAGTTCTCCTTATTCGTGTGCCTGTGTCTGCGTACCGATCACGGTAGCAGACGGAATTCGCTTACTAAAATCCAATAAAGCGCGTCCTACTAAATCCATAGCTAAGAATGCAGCGTCTAGCTGGTTTGAGTATGAACTGCAAACCACACACAACTCACCATGGGGAGGTAGCTACATGGTGATTGCACCCTTTCCCTTCCCAATGGCCATTATAAATATCCCACTACCGCTATACTTATATCATGTTATATTTTATACTATCATGTGGCGATAACGCCCACAGATATAAAAGCTTACGCCATATCCCGTCTTAACCTGCCTAAAAATATATTTCACGTCAAAACTTTAATCACGAGCGAACATAAGAGTCTCCTTATTCGTGTGCCTGTGTCTGCGTACCGATCACGGTACCAGACGGAATTCGCTTACTAAAATCCAATAAATCGCGTCCTGTACTAAAATCCATAGCTAAGAATGCAGCGTCTAGCTGGTTTGAGTATGAACTGCAAACCACACACAACTCACCATGGGGAGGTAGCTACATGTGAATTGCACCCTTTCCCTTCCCAATGGCCATTATAAATATCCCACTACCGCAATCCTTATCTTTTATGTTATATTTTATGCTATGTATGTGGCGATAACGCCCACAGATAAAAGCTTACACCATATCCTCGTCTTAACCTGCCTAAAAATATATTTCACCTAACAAAACTTTAATCACGAGCGATCATAGAGTTCTCCTTATTGTGTGCCTGTGTCTGCGTACCGATCACGGTACCAGACGGAATTCGCTTACTAAAATCCAATAAATCGCGTCCTGTACTAAAATCCAAGCTAAGAATGCAGCGTCTAGCTGGTTTGAGTATGAACTGCAAACCACACACAACTCACCATGGGGAGGTAGCTACATGGTGAATTGCACCCTTTCCCTTCCCAATGGCCATTATAAATATCCCACCTAAAAAAATATTTCACGTCATAAAACTTTAATCACGAGCGAACATAAGAGTTCTCCTTATTCGTGTGCCTGTGTATGCGTACCGATCACGGTACCAGACGGAATTCGCTTACTAAAATACAATAAATCGCTTCCTGTACTGAACTCCATAGCTAAGAATGCAGCGTCTAGCTGGTTTGAGTATGAACTGCAAACCACCCACAACTCACCACGGGGAGGTTGCTGCATGATGAGCTGCACTCCCTTCCAAACGGCCCTTATAAATGGGCCCCTACACCTATCCTTATATTTTATGTATCTATGTGACGATAACGCCCATAGATATAAAACCTTACACGATATCCTCCTCTTAACCTGCCTAAAAATATATTTCACGTACCAAAGGTTTTAATAAAGTGCGAACACAAGAGTTCCTCTTATTTGTTTGCCTGTGTCTGCGTACCGATCACGGTACCAGACGGAAATCGCTTAATAAAATCCAATAAATCGCAGCCTATACTAAATAAACTACATAGCAAACAATGCAGCTCCTATCTGGTTTCAGTATGAACTGCAAACCACACACAACTCACCATGGGGAGGTAGCTACATTGTGAATTGCACCCTTTCCCTTCCCAATGGCCATTATAAATATCCCACTACTGCAATCCTTATCTTTTATGTTATATTTTATGCTATGTATGTGGCGATAACGCCCACAGACAAAAGCTTACACCATAGCCTCGCCTTAACCTGCCTAAAAATATATTTCACCTAACAAAACTTTAATCACGAGGATCATAAGAGTTCTCCTTATTTGTGTGCCTGTGTCTGCGTACCGATCACGGTACCAGACGGAATTCGCTTACTAAAATACAATAAATCGCGTTGTACTGAACTCCATAGCTAAGAATGCAGCGTCTAGCTGGTTTGAGTATGAACTGCAAACCACCCACAACTCACCACGGGGAGGTTGCTGCATGATGAGCTGCACTCCCTTCCCAACGGCCCTTATAAATGGGCCCCTACACCTATCCTTATCGATCGTTATATTTTATGTATCTATGTGACGATAACGCCCATAGATATAAAACCTTACACGATATCCTCCTCTTAACCTGCCTAAAAATATATTTAACGTACCAAAGGTTTTAATAAAGTGCGAACATAAGAGTTCCTCTTATTTGTTTGCCTGTGTCTGCGTACCGATCACGGTACCAGACGGAAATCGCTTAATAAAATCCAATAAATCGCAGCCTATACTAAATAAACTACATAGCAAACAATGCAGCTCCTATCTGGTTTCAGTATGAACTGCAAACCACACACAACTCACCATGAGGAGGTAGCTACATGGTGAGTTGCACCCTTTCCGTTCCCACTGGCCATTATAAATATCCCACTACCGCTATCCTTATCTTTTATGTTATATTTTATGCTATCTATGTGGCGATAACGCCCACAGACATAAAAGCTTACACCATATCCTCGTCTTAACCTGCCTAAAAATATATTTCACCAAACAAAACTTTAATCACGAGCGAACATAAGAGTTCTCCTTATTCGTGTGCCTGTGTCTGCGTACCGATCACGGTAACAGACGGAATTCGCTTACTAAAATCCAATAAATCGGATCCTGTACTAAAATCCATAGCTAAGAATGCAGCGTCTAGCTGGTTTGAGTATGAACTGCAAACCACACACAACTCACCATGGGGAGGTAGCTACATGGTGAATTGCACCCTTTCCCTTCCCAATGGCCATTATAAATATCCCACTACCGCTATACTTATCTCATGTTATATTTTATGCTATCCATGTAGCGATAACGCCCACAGATATAAAAGCTTACGCCATATCCACGTCTTAACCTGCCTAAAAATATATTTCACGTCATAAAACTTTAATCACGAGCGAACATAAGAGTTCTTATTCGTGTGCCTGTGTCTGCGTACCGATCACGGTACCAGACGGAATTCGCTTACTAAAATCCAATAAATCGCGTCCTGTACTGAACTCCATAGCTAAGAATGCAGCGTCTAGCTGGTTTGAGTATGAACTGCAAACCACCCACAACTCACCACGGGGAGGTTGCTGCATGATGAGCTGCATCCCTTCCCAACGGCCCTTATAAATGGGCCCCTACACCTATCCTTATCTATCGTTATATTTTATGTATCTATGTGCGATAACCCATAGATATAAAACCTACACGATATCCTCCTCTTAACCTGCCTAAAAATATATTTCACGTACCAAAGGTTTTAATAAAGTGCGAACATAAGAGTTCCTCTTATTTGTTTGCCTGTGTCTGCGTACCGATCACGGTACCAGACGGAAATCGCTTAATAAAATCCAATAAATCGCAGCCTATACTAAATAAAATACATAGCAAACAATGCAGCTCCTATCTGGTTTCAGTATGAACTGCAAACCACACACAACTCACCATGGGGAGGTAGCTACATGGTGAGTTGCACCCTTTCCCTTCCCACTGGCCATTATAAATATCCCACTACCGCTATCCTTATCTTTTATGTTATATTTTATGCTATCTATGTGGCGATAACGCCCACAGACATAAAAGCTTACACCATATCCTCGTCTTAACCTGCCTAAAAATATATTTCACCTAACAAAACTTTAATCACGAGCGAACATAAGAGTTCTCCTTATTCGTGTGCCTGTGTCTGCGTACCGATCACGGTAACAGACGGAATTCGCTTACTAAAATCCAATAAATCGCGTCCTGTACTAAAATCCATAGCTAAGAATGCAGCGTCTAGCTGGTTTGAGTATGAACTGCAAACCACACACAACTCACCATATGGGGAGGTAGACATGGTGAATTGCACCCTTTCCCTTCCCAATGGCCATTATAAATATCCCACTACCGCTATACTTATCTCATGTTATATTTTATACTATCCATGTGGCGATAACGCCCACAGATATAAAAGCTTACGCCATATCACGTCTTAACCTGCCTAAAAATATATTTCACGTCATAAACTTTAATCACGAGCGAACATAAGAGTTCTCCTTATTCGTGTGCCTGTGTCTGCGTACCGATCACGGTACCAGACGGAATTCGCTTACTAAAATCCAATAAATCGCGTCCTGTACTGAACTCCATAGCTAAGAATGCAGCGTCTAGCTGGTTTGAGTATGAACTGCAAACCACCCACAACTCACCACGGGGAGGTTGCTGCATGATGAGCTGCACTCCCTTCCCAACGGCCCTTATAAATGGGCCCCTACACCTATCCTTATCTATCGTTATATTTTATGTATCTATGTGACGATAACGCCCATAGATATAAAACCTTACACGATATCCTCCTCTTAACCTGCCTAAAAATATATTTCACGTACCAAAGGTTTTAATAAAGTGCGAACATAAGAGTTCCTCTTATTTGTTTGCCTGTGTCTGCGTACCGATCACGGTACCAGACGGAAATCGCTTAATAAATCCAATAATCGCAGCCTATACTAAATAAACTACATACATAGCAAACAATGCAGCTCCTATCTGGTTTCAGTATGAACTGCAAACCACACACAACTCACCATGGGGAGGTAGCTACATGTGAATTGCACCCTTTCCCTTCCCAGCCATTATAAATATCCCACTACCGCTATCCTTATCTTTTATGTTATATTTATGCTATTATGTGGCGATAACGCCCACAGATAAAAGCTTACACCATATCCTCGTCTTAACCTGCCTAAAAATATATTTCACCTAACAAAACTTTAATCACGAGCGAACATAAGAGTTCTCCTTATTCGTGTGCCTGTGTCTGCGTACCGATCACGGTACCAGACGGAATTCGCTTACTAAAATCCAATAAATCGCGTCCTGTACTAAAATCCAAGCTAAGAATGCAGCGTCTAGCTGGTTTGAGTATGAACTGCAAACCACACACAACTCACCATGGGGAGGTAGCTACATGGTGAATTGCACTTTCCCTTCCAATGGCCATTATAAATACCAACTACCGCTAACTATTATCTCATGTTATATTTATACTATCCATGTGGCGATAACGCCCACAGATATAAAAGCTTTACGCCATATCCACGTCTTAACCTGCCTAAAAATATATTTCACGTCATAAACTTTAATCACGAGCGAACATAAGAGTTCTCTTATTCGTGTGCTGTTCTGCGTACGATCACGGTACAGACGAATTCGCTTACTAAATCCAATAAATCGCGTCCTGTACTAAAATCCATAGCAGAATGCAGCGTCTAGCGGTTTGAGTATGAACTGCAAACCACAAACAACTCACCATGGGGAGGTAGCTACATGGTGAGTTGCACCTTTCCCTTCCCACTGGCCATTATAAATATCCCACTACCGCTATCCTTATCTTTTATGTTATATTTTATGCTATCTATGTGGCGATAACGCCCACAGATATAAAAGCTTACACCATATCCTCGTCTTAACCTGCCTAAAAATATATTTCACCTAACAAAACTTTAATCACGAGCGAACATGAGTTCTCCTTATTCGTGTGCCTGTGTCTGCGTACCGATCACGGTACCAGACGGAATTCGCTTACTAAAATCCAATAAATCGCGTCCTGTACTAAAATCCATAGCTAAGAATGCAGCGTCTAGCTGGTTTGAGTATGAACTGCAAACCACACACAACTCACCATGGGGAGGTAGCTACATGGTGAATTGCACCCTTTCCCTTCCCAATGGCCATTATAAATATCCCACTACCGCTATACTTATCTCATGTTATATTTTATACTATCCATGTGGCGATAACGCCCACAGATATAAAAGCTTACGCCATATCCACGTCTTAACCTGCCTAAAAATATATTTCACGTCATAAAACTTTAATCACGAGCGAACATAAGAGTTCTCCTTATTCGTGTGCCTGTCTGCGTACCGATCACGGTACCAGACGGAATTCGCTTACTAAAATACAATAAATCGCGTCCTGTACTGAACTCCATAGCTAAGAATGCAGCGTCTAGCTGGTTTGAGTATGAACTGCAAACCACCCACAACTCACCACGGGGAGGTTGCTGCATGATGAGCTGCACTCCCTTCCCAACGGCCCTTATAAATGGGCCCCTACACCTATCCTTATCTATCGTTATATTTTATGTATCTATGTGACGATAACGCCCATAGATATAAAACCTTACACGATATCCTCCTCTTAACCTGCCTAAAAATATATTTCACGTACCAAAGGTTTTAATAAAGTGCGAACATAAGAGTTCCTCTTATTTGTTTGCCTGTGTCTGCGTACCGATCACGGTACCAGACGGAAATCGCTTAATAAAATCCAATAAATCGCAGCCTATACTAAATAAACTACATAGCAAACAATGCAGCTCCTATCTGGTTTCAGTATGAACTGCAAACCACACACAACTCACCATGGGGAGGTAGCTACATGTGAGTTGCACCCTTTCCTTCCCACTGGCCATTATAAATATCCCACTACCGCAATCCTTATCTTTTTGTTATATTTTATGCTATGTGGCGATAACGCCCACAGACATAAAAGCTTACACCATATCCTCGCCTTAACCTGCCTAAAAATATATTTCACCTAACAAAACTTTAATCACGAGCGATCATAAGTTCTCCTTATTCGTGTGCCTGTCTGCGTACCGATCACGGTACCAGACGGAATTCGCTTACTAAAATCCAATAAATCGCGTCCTGTACTAAAATCCAAGCTAAGAATGCAGCGTCTAGCTGGTTTGAGTATGAACTGCAAACCACACACAACTCACCATGGGGAGGTAGCTACATGGTGAATTGCACCCTTTCCCTTCCCAATGGCCATTATAAATATCCCACCTAAAAAAATATTTCACGTCATAAAACTTTAATCACGAGCGAACATAAGAGTTCTCCTTATTCGTGTGCCTGTGTCTGCGTACCGATCACGGTACCAGACGGAATTCGCTTACTAAAATACAATAAATCGCGTCCTGTACTGAACTCCATAGCTAAGAATGCAGCGTCTAGCTGGTTTGAGTATGAACTGCAAACCACCCACAACTCACCACGGGGAGGTTGCTGCATGATGAGCTGCACTCCCTTCCCAACGGCCCTTATAAATGGGCCCCTACACCTATCCTTATATTTTATGTATCTATGTGACGATAACGCCCATAGATATAAAACCTTACACGATATCCTCCTCTTAACCTGCCTAAAAATATATTTCACGTACCAAAGGTTTTAATAAAGTGCGAACATAAGAGTTCCTCTTATTTGTTTGCCTGTGTCTGCGTACCGATCACGGTACCAGACGGAAATCGCTTAATAAAATCCAATAAATCGCAGCATATACTAAATAAACTACATAGCAAACAATGCAGCTCCTATCTGGTTTCAGTATGAACTGCAAACCACACACAACTCACCATGGGGAGGTAGCTACATGGTGAGTTGCACCCTTTCCCTTCCCACTGGCCATTATAAATATCCCACTACCGCTATCTTTATCTTTTGTTATATTTTACGCTATCTATGTGGCGATAACGCCCACAGACATAAAAGCTTACGCCATATCCTCGTCTTAACCTGCCTAAAAATATATTTCACCAAAACTTTAATCACGAGCGAACATAAGAGTTCTCCTTATTCGTGTGCCTGTGTCTGCGTACCGATCACGGTACCAGACGGAATTCGCTTACTAAAATCCAATAAATCGCGTCCTGTACTAAAATCCATAGCTAAGAATGCAGCGTCTAGCTGGTTTGAGTATGAACTGCAAACCACACACAACTCACCATGGGGAGGTAGCTACATGGTGAATTGCACCCTTTCCCTTCCCAATGGCCATTATAAATATCCCACTACCGCTATACTTATATCATGTTATATTTATACTATCCATGTGGCGATAACGCCCACAGATATAAAAGCTTACGCCATATCCGTCTTAACCTGCCTAAAAATATATTTCACGTCATAAAACTTTAATCACGAGCGAACATAAGAGTTCTCCTTATTCGTGTGCCTGTGTCTGCGTACCGATCACGGTACCAGACGGAATTCGCTTACTAAAATACAATAAATCGCGTCCTGTAAACTCCATAGCTAAGAATGCAGCGTCTAGCTGGTTTGAGTATGAACTGCAAACCACCCACAACTCACCACGGGGAGGTTGCTGCATGATGAGCTGCACTCCCTTCCCAACGGCCCTTATAAATGGGCCCCTACACCTATCCTTATCTATCGTTATATTTTATGTATCTATGTGACGATAACGCCCATAGATATAAAACCTTACACGATATCCTCCTCTTAACCTGCCTAAAAATATATTTCACGTACCAAAGGTTTTAATAAAGTGCGAACATAAGAGTTCCTCTTATTTGTTTGCCTGTGTCTGCGTACCGATCACGGTACCAGACGGAAATCGCTTAATAAAATCCAATAAATCGCAGCCTATACTAAATAAACTACATAGCAAACAATGCAGCTCCTATCTGGTTTCAGTATGAACTGCAAACCACACACAACTCACCATGGGGAGGTAGCTACATGGTGAGTTGCACCCTTTCACTTCCCACTGGCCATTATAAATATCCCACTACCGCAATCCTTATCTTTTATGTTATATTTTATGCTATGTATGTGGCGATAACGCCCACAGACATAAAAGCTTACACCATATCCTCGCCTTAACTGCCTAAAAATATATTTCACCTAACAAAACTTTAATCACGAGCGATCATAAGTTCTCCTTATTCGTGTGCCTGTCTGCGACCGATCACGGTACCAACGGAATTCGCTTACTAAAATCCAATAAATCGCGTCCTGTACTAAAATCCAAAGCTAAGAATGCAGCGTCTAGCTGGTTTGAGTATGAACTGCAAACCACACACAACTCACCATGGGGAGGTAGCTACATGGTGAATTGCACCCTTTCCCTTCCCAATGGCCATTATAAATATCCCACCTAAAAAAATATTTCACGTCATAAAACTTTAATCACGAGCGAACATAAGAGTTCTCCTTATTCGTGTGCCTGTGTCTGCGTACCGATCACGGTACCAGACGGAATTCGCTTACTAAAATACAATAAATCGCGTCCTGTACTGAACTCCATAGCTAAGAATGCAGCGTCTAGCTGGTTTGAGTATGAACTGCAAACCACCCACAACTCACCACGGGGAGGTTGCTGCATGATGAGCTGCACTCCCTTCCCAACGGCCCTTATAAATGGGCCCCTACACCTATCCTTATCTATTTTATTTTATCTATGTGACGATAACGCCCATAGATATAAAACCTTACACGATATCCTCCTCTTAACCTGCCTAAAAATATATTTCACGTACCAAAGGTTTTAATAAAGTGCGAACATAAGAGTTCCTCTTATTTGTTTGCCTGTGTCTGCGTACCGATCACGGTACCAGACGGAAATCGCTTAATAAAATCCAATAAATCGCAGCCTATACTAAATAAACTACATAGCAAACAATGCAGCTCCTATCTGGTTTCAGTATGAACTGCAAACCACACACAACTCACCATGGGGAGGTAGCTACATGGTGAGTTGCACCCTTTCCTTCCCACTGGCCATTATAAATATCCCACTACCGCAATCCTTATCTTTTATGTTATATTTTATGCTATGTATGTGGCGATAACGCCCACAGACATAAAAGCTTACACCATATCCTCGCCTTAACTGCCTAAAAATATATTTCACCTAACAAAACTTTAATCACGAGCGATCATAAGTTCTCCTTATTCGTGTGCCTGTGTCTGCGTACCGATCACGGTACCAGACGGAATTCGCTTACTAAAATCCAATAAATCGCGTCCTGTACTAAAATCCAAGCTAAGAATGCAGCGTCTAGCTGGTTTGAGTATGAACTGCAAACCACACACAACTCACCATGGGGAGGTAGCTACATGGTGAATTGCACCCTTTCCCTTCCCAATGGCCATTATAAATATCCCACTACCGCTATACTTATATCATGTTATATTTTATACTATCTATGTGGCGATAACGCCCACAGATATAAAAGCTTACGCCATATCCACGTCATAACCTGCCAAAAATATATTTCACGTCATTAAACTTTAATCACGAGCGAACATGAGTTCTCCTTATTCGTGTGCCTGTGTCTGCGTACCGATCACGGTACCAGACGGAATTCGCTTACTGAAAATCCAATAAATCGCGTCCTGTACTAAATCCATAGCGAAGAATGCAGCGTCTAGCTGGTTTGAGTATGAACTGCAAACCACACACAACTCACCATGGGGAGGTAGCTGCATGGTGAGTTGCACCATTCCCTTCCCACTGGCCATTATAAATATCCCACTACCGCTATCCTTATCTTTTATGTTATATTTTATGCTATCTCTGTGGCGATAACGCCCACAGACATAAAACTTACACGATATCCTCGTCTTAACCTGCCTAAAAATATATTTCACTAACAAAACTTTAATCACGAGCGAACATGAGTTCTCCTTATTCGTGTGCCTGTGTCTGCGTACCGATCACGGTACCAGACGGAATTCGCTTACTAAAATCCAATAAATCGCGTCCTGTACTAAAATCCATAGCTAAGAATGCAGTGTCTAGCTGGTTTGAGTATGAACTGCAAACCACACACAACTCACCATGGGGAGGTAGCTACATGTGAATTGCACCCTTTCCCTTCCCAATGGCCATTATAAATATCCCACTACAGCTATACTTATCTCATGTTATATTTTATACTATCCATGTGGCGATAACGCCAACAGATATAAAAGCTTACGCCATATCCACGTCTTAACCTGCCTAAAAATATATTTCACGTCATAAAACTTTAATCACGAGCGAACATAAGAGTTCTCCTTATTCGTGTGCCTGTCTGCGTACCGATCACGGTACCAGACGGAATTCGCTTACTAAAATCCAATAAATCGCGTCCTGTACTGAACTCCATAGCTAAGAATGCAGCGTCTAGCTGGTTTGAGTATGAACTGCAAACCACCCACAACTCACCACGGGGAGGTTGCTGCATGATGAGCTGCAATCCCTTCCCAACGGCCCTTATAAATGGGCCCCTACACCTATCCTTATCTATCGTTATATTTTATGTATCTATGTAGCGATAACACCCATAGATATAAAACCGTACACGATATCCTCCTCTTAACCTGCCTAAAAATATATTTCACGTACCAAAGGTTTTAATAAAGTGCGAACATAAGAGTTCCTCTTATTTGTTTGCCTGTGTCGCGTACCGATCACGGTACCAGACGGAAATCGCTATATAAATCCAATAAATCGCAGCCTATACTAAATAAACTACATAGCAAACAATGCAGCTCCTATCTGGTTTCAGTATGAACTGCAAACCACACACAACTCACCATGAGGAGGTAGCTACATGGTGAGTTGCACCCTTTCCGTTCCCACTGGCCATTATAAATATCCCACTACCGCTATCCTTATCTTTTATGTTATATTTTATGCTATCTCTGTGGCGATAACGCCCACAGACATAAAAGCTTACACCATATCCTCGTCTTAACCTGCCTAAAAATATATTTCACCTAACAAAACTTTAATCACGAGCGAACATAGTTCTCCTTATTCGTGTGCCTGTGTCTGCGTACCGATCACGGTACCAGACGGAATTCGCTTACTAAAATCCAATAAATCGCGTCCTGTACTAAAATCCATAGCTAAGAATGATGCAGTGTCTAGCTGGTTTGAGTATGAACTGCAAACCACACACAACTCACCATGGGGAGGTAGCTACATGGTGAATTGCACCCTTTCCCTTCCCAATGGCCATTATAAATATCCCACTACCGCTATACTTATATCATGTTATATTTTATACTATCCATGTGGCGATAACGCCCACAGATATAAAAGCTTACGCCATATCCACGTCTTAACCTGCCTAAAAATATATTTCACGTCATTAAACTTTAATCACGAGCGAACATAAGAGTTCTCCTTATTCGTGTGCCTGTGTCTGCGTACCGATCACGGTACCAGACGGAATTCGCTTACTAAAATACAATAAATCGCGTCCTGTACTAAAATCCATAGCTAAGAATGCAGCGTCTAGCTGGTTTGAGTATGAACTGCAAACCACACACAACTCACCATGGGGAGGTAGCTACATTGTGAATTGCACCCTTTCCCTTCCCAATGGCCATTATAAATATCCCACTACCGCAATCCTTATCTTTTATGTTATATTTTATGCTATGTATGTGGCGATAACGCCCACAGACAAAAGCTTACACCATATCCTCGACTTAACCTGCCTAAAAATATATTTCACCTAACAAAACTTTAATCACGAGCGATCATAAGAGTTCTCCTTATTTGTGTGCCTGTGTCTGCGTACCGATCACGGTACCAGACGGAATTCGCTTACTAAAATACAATAAATCGCGTCTTGTACTGAACTCCATAGCTAAGAATGCAGCGTCTAGCTGGTTTGAGTATGAACTGCAAACCACCCACAACTCACCACGGGGAGGTTGCTGCATGATGAGCTGCACTCCCTTCCCAACGGCCCTTATAAATGGGCCCCTACACCTATCCTTATCGATCGTTATATTTTATGTATCTATGTGACGATAACGCCCATAGATATAAAAACCTTACACGATATCCTCCTCTTAACCTGCCTAAAAATATATTTCACGTACCAAAGGTTTTAATAAAGTGCGAACATAAGAGTTCCTCTTATTTGTTTGCCTGTGTCAGCGTACCGATCACGGTACCAGACGGAAATCGCTATATTAAATCCAATAAATCGCAGCCTATACTAAATAAACTACATAGCAAACAATGCAGCTCCTATCTGGTTTCAGTATGAACTGCAAACCACACACAACTCACCATGAGGAGGTAGCTACATGGTGAGTTGCACCCTTTCCGTTCCCACTGGCCATTATAAATATCCCACTACCGCTATCCTTATCTTTTATGTTATATTTTATGCTATCTATGTGGCGATAACGCCCACAGACATAAAAGCTTACACCATATCCTCGTCTTAACCTGCACTAAAAATATATTTCACCAAACAAAACTTTAATCACGAGCGAACATAAGAGTTCTCCTTATTCGTGTGCCTGTGTCTGCGTACGATCACGGTAACAGACGGAATTCGCTTACTAAAATCCAATAAATCGCGTCCTGTACTAAAATCCATAGCTAAGAATGCAGCGTCTAGCTGGTTTGAGTATGAACTGCAAACCCAACACAAACTCACCATGGGAGGTAGCCTACATGGTGAATTGCACCCTTTCCCTCCCCAATGGCCATTATAAATATCCCACTAACGCTATACTTATATCATGTTATATTTTAACTATCCATGTGGCGATAAAGCCCACAGATATAAAAGCTTACGCCATATCCACGTCTTAACCTGCCTAAAAATATATTTCACGTCATTAAACTTAATCACGAGCGAACATAAGAGTTCTCCTTATTCGTGTGCCTGTGTCTGCGTACCGATCACGGTACAGACGAATTCGCTTACTAAAAACAATAAATCGCGTCATGTAAACTCCATAGCTAAGAATGCAGCGTCTAGCTGGTTTGAGTATGAACTGCAAACCACCACAACTCACCACGGGGAGGTTGCTGCATGATGAGCTGCACTCCCTTCCCAACGGCCCTCATAAATGGGCCCTACACCATCCTTATCGATCGTTATATTTTATGTATCTATGTGACGATAACGCCCATAGATATAAAACCTTACACGATATCCTCCTCTTAACCTGCCTAAAAATATATTTCACGTACCAAAGGTTTTAATAAAGTGCGAACATAAGAGTTCCTCTTATTTGTTTGCCTGTGTCTGCGTACCGATCACGGTACCAGACGGAAATCGCTTAATAAAATCCAATAAATCGCAGCCTATACTAAATAAACTACATAGCAAACAATGCAGCTCCTATCTGGTTTCAGTATGAACTGCAAACCACACACAACTCACCATGGGGAGGTAGCTACTGTGATTGCACCCTTTCCTTCCCACTGGCCATTATAAATATCCCACTACCGCAATCCTTATCTTTTATGTTATATTTTATGCTATCTATGTGGCGATAACGCCCACAGACAAAAGCTTACACATATCCTCGCCTTAACTTGCCTAAAAATATATTTCACCTAACAAACTTTAATCACGAGCGATCATAAAGTTCTCCTTATTGTGTGCCTGTGTCTGCGTACCGATCACGGTACCAGACGGAATTCGCTTACTAAAATCCAATAAATCGCGTCCTGTACTAAAATCCAAAGCTAAGAATGCAGCGTCTAGCTGGTTTGAGTATGAACTGCAAACCACACACAACTCACCATGGGAGGTAGCTACATGGTGAATTGCACCCTTTCCCTTCCCAATGGCCATTATAAATATCCACCTAAAAAAATATTTCACGTCATAAAACTTAATCACGAGCGAACATAAGAGTTCTCCTTATTCGTGTGCCTGTGTCTGCGTACCGATCACGGTACCAGACGGAATTCGCTTACTAAAATACAATAAATCGCGTCCTGTACTGAACTCCATAGCTAAGAATGCAGCGTCTAGCTGGTTTGAGTATGAACTGCAAACCACCCACAACTCACCACGGGGAGGTTGCTGCATGATGAGCTGCCTCCCTTCCCAACGGCCCTTATAAATGGCCCCTACACCTTATCCTTATATTTTATGTATCTATGTGACGATAACGCCCATAGATATAAAACCTTACACGATATCCTCCTCTTAACCTGCCTAAAATATATTTCACGTACAAAGGTTTTAATAAAGTGCGAACATAAGAGTTCCTCTTATTTGTTTGCCTGTGTCTGCGTACCGATCACGGTACCAGACGGAAATCGCTTAATAAAATCCAATAAATCGCAGCCTATACTAAATAAACTACATAGCAAACAATGCAGCTCCTATCTGGTTTCAGTATGAACTGCAAACCACACACAACTCACCATGGGAGGTAGCTACATGGTGAGTTGCACCCTTCATTTCCCACTGGCCATTATAAATATCCCACTACCGCTATCCTTATCTTTTATGTTATATTTTATGCTATGTGGCGATAACGCCCACAGACATAAAAAGCTTACACCATATCTCGTCTTAACCTGCCTAAAAATATATTTCACCTAACAAAACTTTAATCACGAGCGAACATAGAGTTCTCCTTATTCGTGTGCCTGTGTCTGCGTACCGATCACGGTAACAGACGGAATTCGCTTACTAAAATCCAATAAATCGGATCCTGTACTAAAATCCCAAGCTAAGAATGCAGCGTCTAGCTGTTTGAGTATGAACTGCAACCACACACAACTCACCATGGGGAGGTAGACATGGTGAATTGCACCCTTTCCCTTCCCAATGGCCATTATAAATATCCCACTACCGCTATACTTATCTCATGTTATATTTTATACTATCCATGAGGCGATAACGCCCACAGATATAAAAGCTTACGCCATATCCACGTCTTAACTTGCCTAAAAATATATTTTCACGTCATTAAACCTTTAATCACGAGCGAACATAAGAGTTCTCCTTATTCGTGTGCATGTGTCTGCGTACCGATCACGGTACAGACGGAATTCGCTTACTGAAATCCAATAAATCGCGTCCTGTACTAAAATCCATAGCTAAGAATGCAGCGTCTAGCTGGTTTGAGTATGAACTGCAAACCAAAACACAACTCACCATGGGGAGGTAGCTACATGGTGAATTGCACCCTTTCCCTTCCCAATGGCATTATAAAATATCCCACTACCGCTATACTTCTCATGTATATTTTATCTATACATGTGGCGATAACGCCCACAGATATAAAGCTTACGCCATATCCACGTCTTAACCTGCCTAAAAATATATTTCACGTCATTAACTTTAATCACGAGCGAACATAAGAGTTCTCCTTATTCGTGTGCCTGTCTGCGTACCGATCACGAAACCAGACAGAATTCGCTTACTAAAATCCAATAAATCGCGTCCTGTACTAAAATCCATAGCTAAGAATGCAGCGTCTAGATGGTTTGAGTATGAACTTCAAACCACACACAACTCACCATGGGGAGGTAGCTACATTGTTGAATTGCACCCTTTCCTTCCCAATGGCCATTATAAATATCCCACTACCGCAATCCTTATCTTTTATGTTTATTTTGCTATGTATGTGGCGATAACGCCCACAGACAAAAGCTTACACCATATCCTCGCCTTAACCTGCCTAAAAATATATTTCACCTAACAAAACTTTAATCACGAGCGATCATAAGTTCTCCTTATTGTGTGCCTGTGTCTGCGTACCGATCACGGTACCAGACGGAATTCGCTTACTAAAATCCAATAAATCGCGTCCTGTACTAAAATCCAAAGCTAAGAATGCAGCGTCTAGCTGGTTTGAGTATGAACTGCAAACCACACACAACTCACCATGGGGAGGTAGCTACATGGTGAATTGCACCCTTTCCCTTCCCAATGGCCATTATAAATATCCCACCTAAAAAAATATTTCACGTCATAAAACTTTAATCACGAGCGAACATAAGAGTTCTCCTTTTCGTGTGCCTGTGTCTGCGTACCGATCACGGTACCAGACGGAATTCGCTTACTAAAATACAATAAATCGCGTCCTTTACTGAACTCCATAGCTAAGAATGCAGCGTCTAGCTGGTTTGAGTATGAACTGCAAACCACCCACAACTCACCCCGGGGAGGTTGCTACATGATGAGCTGCACTCCCTTCCCAACGGCCCTTATAAATGGGCCCCTACACCTATCCTTATATTTTATGTATCTATGTGACGATAACGCCCATAGATATAAAACCTTACACGATATCCTCCTCTTAACCTGCCTAAAAATATATTTCACGTACCAAAGGTTTTAATAAAGTGCGAACATAAGAGTTCCTCTTATTTGTTTGCCTGTGTCTGCGTACCGATCACGGTACCAGACGGAAATCGCTTAATAAAATCCAATAAATCGCAGCCTATACTAAATAAACTACATAGCAAACAATGCAGCTCCTATCTGGTTTCAGTATGAACTGCAAACCACACACAACTCACCATGGGGAGGTAGCTACATTGTGAATTGCACCCTTTCCCTTCCCAATGGCCATTATAAATATCCCACTACTGCAATCCTTATCTTTTATGTTATATTTTATGCTATGTATGTGGCGATAACGCCCACAGACAAAAGCTTACACCATAGCCTCGCCTTAACCTGCCTAAAAATATATTTCACCTAACAAAACTTTAATCACGAGGGATCATAAGAGTTCTCCTTATTTGTGTGCCTGTGTCTGCGTACCGATCACGGTACCAGACGGAATTCGCTTACTAAAATACAATAAATCGCGTCTTGTACTGAACTCCATAGCTAAGAATGCAGCGTCTAGCTGGTTTGAGTATGAACTGCAAACCACCCACAACTCACCACGGGGAGGTTGCTGCATGATGAGCTGCACTCCCTTCCCAACGGCCCTTATAAATGGGCCCCTACACCTATCCTTATCTATCGTTATATTTTATGTATCTATGTGACGATAACGCCCATAGATATAAAACCTTACACGATATCCTCCTCTTAACCTGCCTAAAAATATATTTCACGTACCAAAGGTTTTAATAAAGTGCGAACATAAGAGTTCCTCTTATTTGTTTGCCTGTGTCTGCGTACCGATCACGGTACCAGACGGAAATCGCTTAATAAAATCCAATAAATCGCAGCCTATACTAAATAAACTACATAGCAAACAATGCAGCTCCTATCTGGTTTCAGTATGAACTGCAAACCACACACAACTCACCATGAGGAGGTAGCTACATGGTGAGTTGCACCCTTTCCGTTCCCACTGGCCATTATAAATATCCCACTACCGCTATCCTTATCTTTTATGTTATATTTATGCTATCTATGTGGCGATAACGCCCACAGACATAAAAGCTTACACCATATCCTCGTCTTAACCTGCCTAAAAATATATTTCACCAAACAAAACTTTAATCACGAGCGAACATAAGAGTTCTCCTTATTCGTGTGCCTGTGTCTGCGTACCGATCACGGTAACAGACGGAATTCGCTTACTAAAATCCAATAAATCGGATCCTGTACTAAAATCCATAGCTAAGAATGCAGCGTCTAGCTGGTTTGAGTATGAACTGCAAACCACACACAACTCACCATGGGGAGGTAGCTACATGGTGAATTGCACCCTTTCCCTTCCCAATGGCCATTATTAATATCCCACTACCGCAATACTTATCTCATGTTATATTTTATGCTATCCATGTAGCGATAACGCCCACAGATATAAAAGCTTACGCCATATCCACGTCTTAACCTGCCTAAAAATATATTTCACGTCATAAAACTTTAATCACGAGCGAACATAAGAGTTCTTATTCGTGTGCCTGTGTCTGCGTACCGGTCACGGTACCAGACGGAATTCGCTTTCTAAAATGAAATAAATCGCGTCCTGTACTGAACTCCATAGCTAAGAATGCAGCGTCTAGCTGGTTTGAGTATGAACTGCAAACCACCCACAACTCACCACGGGGAGGTTGCTGCATGATGAGCTGCAATCCCTTCCCAACGGCCCTTATAAATGGGCCCCTACACCTATCCTTATCTATCGTTATATTTTATGTATCTATGTAGCGATAACACCCATAGATATAAAACCGTACACGATATCCTCCTCTTAACCTGCCTAAAAATATATTTCACGTACCAAAGGTTTTAATAAAGTGCGAACATAAGAGTTCCTCTTATTTGTTTGCCTGTGTCTGCGTACCGATAACGGTACCAGACGGAAATCGCTTAATAAAATCCAATAAATCGCAGCCTATACTAAATAAAATACATAGCAAACAATGCAGCTCCTATCTGGTTTCAGTATGAACTGCAAACCACACACAACTCACCATGGGGAGGTAGCTACATGGTGAGTTGCACCCTTTCCCTTCCCACTGGCCATTATAAATATCCCACTATCGCTATCCTTATCTTTTATGTTATATTTTATGCTACCTATGTGGCGATAACGCCCACAGACATAAAAGCTTACACCATATCCTCGTCTTAACCTGCCTAAAAATATATTTCACCAAACAAAACTTTAATCACGAGCGAACATAAGAGTTCTCCTTATTCGTGTGCCTGTGTCTGCGTACCGATCACGGTAACAGACGGAATTCGCTTACTAAAATCCAATAAATCGGATCATGTACTAAAATCCATAGCTAAGAATGCAGCGTCTAGCTGGTTTGAGTATGAACTGCAAACCACACACAACTCACCATGGGGAGGTAGCTACATGGTGAATTGCACCCTTTCCCTTCCCAATGGCCATTATAAATATCCCACTACCGCTATACTTATCTGTTATATTTTATGCTATCCATGTAGCGATAACGCCCACAGATATAAAAGCTTACGCCATATCAAGGTCTTAACCTGCCTAAAAATATATTTCACGTCATAAAACTTTAATCACGAGCGAACATAAGAGTTCTTATTCGTGTGCCTGTGTCTGCGTACCGATCACGGTACCAGACGGAATTCGCTTACTAAAATACAATAAATCGCGTCCTGTACTGAACTCCATAGCTAAGAATGCAGCGTCTAGCTGGTTTGAGTATGAACTGCAAACCACCCACAACTCACCACGGGGAGGTTGCTGCATGATGAGCTGCAATCCCTTCCCAACGGCCCTTATAAATGGGCCCCTACACCTATCCTTATCTATCGTTATATTTTATGTATCTATGTAGCGATAACACCCATAGATATAAAACCGTACACGATATCCTCCTCTTAACCTGCCTAAAAATATATTTCACGTACCAAAGGTTTTAATAAAGTGCGAACATAAGAGTTCCTCTTATTTGTTTGCCTGTGTCTGCGTACCGATAACGGTACCAGACGGAAATCGCTTAATAAAATCCAATAAATCGCAGCCTATACTAAATAAAATACATAGCAAACAATGCAGCTCCTATCTGGTTTCAGTATGAACTGCAAACCACACACAACTCACCATGGGGAGGTAGCTACATTGTGAATTGCACCCTTTCCCTTCCCAATGGCCATTATAAATATCCCACTACCGCTATACTTATCTCATGTTATATTTTATACTATCAATGTAGCGATAACGCCCACAGATATAAAAGCTTACGCCATATCCACGTCTTAACCTGCCTAAAAATATAATTCACGTCATAAAACTTTAATCACGAGCGAACACAAGAGTTCTCCTTATTCGTGTGCCTGTGTCTGCGTACCGATCACGGTACCAGACGGAATTCGCTTACTAAAATGCAATAAATCGCGTCCTGTACTAAAATCCATAGCTAAGAATGCAGCGTCTAGCTGGTTTGAGTATGAACTGCAAACCACACACAACTCACCATGGGGAGGTAGCTACATGGTGAATTGCACCATTTCCCTTCCCAATGGCCATTATAAATATCCAACTACCGCTATACTTATCTCATGTTATATTTTATACTATACATGTGGCGATAACGCCCACAGATATAAAAGCTTACGCCATATCCACGTCTTAACCTGCCTAAAAATATATCTCACGTCATTAAACTTTAATCACGAGCGAACATAAGAGTTCTCCTTATTCGTGTGCCTGTCTGCGTACCGATCACGAAACCAGACGGAATTCGCTTAATAAAATCCAATAAATCGCGTCCTGTACTAAAATCCATAGCTAAGAATGCAGCGTCTAGCTGCTTTGAGTATGAACTGCAAACCACACACAACTCACCATGGGGGTAGCTACATTGTGAATTGCACCCTTTCCCTTCCCAATGGCCATTATAAATATCCCACTACCGCAATCCTTATCTTTTATGTTATATTTTATGCTATGTATGTGGCGATAACGCCCACAGACAAAAGCTTACACCATATCCTCGCCTTAACTTGCCTAAAAATATATTTCACCTAACAAAACTTTAATCACGAGCGATCATAAGTTCTCCTTATTTGTGTGCCTGTGTCTGCGTACCGATCACGGTACCAGACGGAATTCGCTTACTAAAATCCAATAAATCGCGTCCTGTACTAAAATCCAAAGCTAAGAATGCAGCGTCTAGCTGGTTTGAGTATGAACTGCAAACCACACACAACTCACCATGGGGAGGTAGCTACATGGTGAATTGCACCCTTTCCGTTCCCAATGGCCATCATAAATATCCCACCTAAAAAAATATTTCACGTCATAAAACTTTAATCACGAGCGAACATAAGAGTTCTCCTTATTCGTGTGCCTGTCTGCGTACCGATCACGAAACCAGACGGAATTCGCTTAATAAAATCCAATAAATCGCGTCCTGTACTAAAATCCATAGCTAAGAATGCAGCGTCTAGCTGCTTTGAGTATGAACTGCAAACCACACACAACTCACCATGGGGAGGTAGCTACATTGTGAATTGCACCCTTTCCCTTCCCAATGGCCATTATAAATATCCCACTACCGCAATCCTTATCTTTTATGTTATATTTTATGCTATGTATGTGGCGATAACGCCCACAGACAAAAGCTTACACCATATCCTCGCCTTAACTTGCCTAAAAATATATTTCACCTAACAAAACTTTAATCACGAGCGATCATAAGTTCTCCTTATTTGTGTGCCTGTGTCTGCGTACCGATCACGGTACCAGACGGAATTCGCTTACTAAAATCCAATAAATCGCGTCCTGTACTAAAATCCAAAGCTAAGAATGCAGCGTCTAGCTGGTTTGAGTATGAACTGCAAACCACCACAACTCACCATGGGGAGGTAGCTACATGGTGAATTGCACCCTTTCCCTTCTCAATGGCCATTATAAATATCCCACTACCGCTATACTTATATCATGTTATATTTTATACTATCCATGTGGCGATAACGCCCACAGATATAAAAGCTTACGCGATATCCACGTCTTAACCTGCCTAAAAATAAATTTCACGTCATTAAACTTTAATCACGAGCGAACATAAGAGTTCTCCTTATTCGTGTGCCTGTGTCTGCGTACCGATCACGGTACCAGACGGAATTCGCTTACTAAAATACAATAAATCGCGTCCTGTACTGAACTCCATAGCTAAGAATGCAGCGTCTAGCTGGTTTGAGTATGAACTGCAAACCACCCACAACTCACCACGGGGAGGTTGCTGCATGATGAGCTGCACTCCCTTCCCAACGGCCCTCATAAATGGGCCCCTACACCTATCCTTATCGAACGTTATATTTATGTATCTATGTGACGATAACGCCCATAGATATAAAACCTTACACGATATCCTTCTTAACCTGCCTAAAAATATATTTCACGTACCAAAGGTTTTAATAAAGTGCGAACATAAGAGTTCCTCTTATTTGTTTGCCTGTGTCAGCGTACCGATCACGGTACCAGACGGAAATCGCTTAATTAAATCCAATAAATCGCAGCCTATACTAAATAAACTACATAGCAAACAATGCAGCTCCTATCTGGTTTCAGTATGAACTGCAAACCACACACAACTCACCATGGGGAGGTAGCTACATTGTGAATTGCACCCTTTCCCTTCCCAATGGCCATTATAAATATCCCACTACCGCAATCCTTATCTTTTATGTTATATTTTATGCTATGTATGTGGCGATAACGCCCACAGACAAAAGCTTACACCATATCCTCGCCTTAACTTGCCTAAAAATATATTTCACCTAACAAAACTTTAATCACGAGCGATCATAAGTTCTCCTTATTTGTGTGCCTGTGTCTGCGTACCGATCACGGTACCAGACGGAATTCGCTTACTAAAATCCAATAAATCGCGTCCTGTACTAAAATCCAAAGCTAAGAATGCAGCGTCTAGCTGGTTTGAGTATGAACTGCAAACCACACACAACTCACCATGGGGAGGTAGCTACATGGTGAATTGCACCGTTTCCCTTCCCAATGGCCATTATAAATATCCCACCTAAAAAAATATTTCACGCAATAAAACTTTAATCACGAGCGAACATAAGAGTTCTCCTTATTCGTGTGCCTGTGTCTGCGTACCGATCACGGTACCAGACGGAATTCGCTTACTAAAATACAATAAATCGCGTCCTGTACTGAACTCCATAGCTAAGAATGCAGCGTCTAGCTGGTTTGAGTATGAACTGCAAACCACCCACAACTCACCACGGGGAGGTTGCTGCATGATGAGCTGCACTCCCCTCCCAACGGCCCTTATAAATGGGCCCCTACACCTATCCTTATATTTTATGTATCTATGTGACGATAACGCCCATAGATATAAAACCTTACACGATATCCTCCTCTTAACCTGCCTATAAATATATTTCACGTACCAAAGGTTTTAATAAAGTGCGAACATAAGAGTTCCTCTTATTTGTTTGCCTGTGTCAGCGTACCGATCACGGTACCAGACGGAAATCGCTTAATTAAATCCAATAAATCGCAGCCTATACTAAATAAACTACATAGCAAACAATGCAGCTCATATCTGGTTTCAGTATGAACTGCAAACCACACACAACTCACCATGGGGAGGTAGCTACATGGGAGTTGCACCCTTTCACTTCCACTGGCCATTATAAATATCCCACTACCGCAATCCTTATCTTTATGTTATATTTTATGCTATCTATGTGGCGATAACGCCCACAGACATAAAAGCTTACACCATATCCTCGCCTTAACCTGCCTAAAAATATATTTCACCTAACAAAACTTTAATCACGAGCGATCATAAGAGTTCTCCTTATTTGTGTGCCTGTGTCTGCGTACCGATCACGGTACCAACGGAATTCGCTTACTAAAATCCAATAAATCGCGTCCTGTACTAAAATCCAAAGCTAAGAATGCAGCGTCTAGCTGGTTTGAGTATGAACTGCAAACACACACAACTCACCATGGGGAGGTAGCTAACATGGTGAATTGCACCCTTTCTCTTCCCAATGGCCATTATAAATATCCCACCTAAAAAATATTTCACGTCATAAAACTTTAATCACGAGCGAACATAAGAGTTCTCCTTATTCGTGTGCCTGTGTCTGCGTACCGATCACGGTACCAGACGGAATTCGCTTACTAAAATACAATAAATCGCGTCCTGTACTGAACTCCATAGCTAAGAATGCAGCGTCTAGCTGGTTTGAGTATGAACTGCAAACCACCCACAACTCACCACGGGGAGGTTGCTGCATGATGAGCTGCACTCCCTTCCCAACGGCCCTTATAAATGGGCCCCTACACCTATCCTTATCTATCGTTATATTTTATGTATCTATGTGACGATAACGCCCATAGATATAAAACCTTACACGATATCCTCTCTTAACCTGCCTAAAAATATATTTCACGTACAAAGGTTTTAATAAAGTGCGAACATAAGAGTTCCTCTATTTGTTTGCCTGTGTCTGCGTACCGATCACGGTACCAGACGGAATTCGCTTAATAAAATCCAATAAATCGCAGCCTATACTAAATAAACTACATAGCAAACAATGCAGCTCCTATCTGGTTTCAGTATGAACTGCAAACCACACACAACTCACCATGGGGAGGTAGCTACATTGAGAATTGCACCCTTCCCTTCCCAATGGCCATTATAAATATCCCACTACCGCTATACTTATCTCATGTTATATTTTATACTATCAATGTAGCGATAACGCCCACAGATATAAAGCTTACGCCATATCCACGTCTTAACCTGCCTAAAAATATATTTCACGTCATAAAACTTTAATCACGAGCGAACACAAGAGTTCTCCTTATTCGTGTGCCTGTGTCTGCGTACCGATCACTGTACCAGACGGAATTCGCTTACTAAAATCCAATAAATCGCGTCCTGTACTAAAATCCATAGCTAAGAATGCAGCGTCTAGCTGGTTGAGTATGAACTGCAAACCACACACAACTCACCATGGGGAGGTAGCTACATGGTGAATTGCACCTTTCCCTTCCAATGGCCATTATAAATATCTCACTACCGCTATACTTATCTCGTTATATTTTATACTAGCCATGTGGCGATAACGCCCACAGATATAAAAGCTTACGCCATATCCACGTCTTAACCTGCCTAAAAATATATTTCACGTCATAAACTTTAATCACGAGCGAACATAAGAGTTCTCCTTATTCGTGTGCCTGTCTGCGTACCGATCACGGTACCAGACGGAATTCGCTTATAAAATACAATAAATCGCAGCCTATACTAAGTAAATCCATAAACAATCCAGCTCCTATCTGGTTTCAGTATGAACTGCAAACCACACACAACTCACCATGGGGAGGTAGCTACAAGGTGAGTTGCACTCTTTCCACTTCCCAACTGGCCATTATAAATATCCCACTACCGCAATCCTTATCTTTTATGTTATATTTTATGCTATCTATGTGCCGATAACGCCCACAGACAAAAGCTTACACCATATCCTCGCCTTAACCTGCCTAAAAATATATTTCACCTAACAAAACTTTAATCACGAGCGATCATAAGAGTTCTCCTTATTTGTGTGCCTGTGTCTGCGTACCGATCACGGTACCAGACGGAATTCGCTTACTAAAAGCCAATAAATCGCGTCCTGTACTAAAATCCAAAGCTAAGAATGCAGCGTCTAGCTGGTTTGAGTATGAACTGCAAACCACACACAACTCACCATGGGGAGGTAGCTACATGGTGAATTGCACCCTTTCCCTTCCCAATGGCCATTATAAATATCCCACCTAAAAAAATATTTCACGTCATAAAACTTTAATCACGAGCGAACATAAGAGTTCTCCTTATTCGTGTGCCTGTGTCTGCGTACCGATCACGGTACCAGACGGAATTCGCTTACTAAAATCCAATAAATCGCGTCCTGTACTGAACTCCATAGCTAAGAATGCAGCGTCTAGCTGGTTTGAGTATGAACTGCAAACCACCCACAACTCCCACGGGGAGGTTGCTGCATGATGAGCTGCACTCCCTTCCCAACGGCCCTTATAAATGGGCCCCTACACCTATCCTTATCTATCGTTATATTTTATGTATCTATGTGACGATAACCCATAGATATAAAACCTTACACGATATCTCCTCTTAACCTGCCTAAAAATATATTTCACGTACCAAAGGTTTTAATAAAGTGCGAACATAAGAGTTCCTCTTATTTGTTTGCCTGTGTCTGCGTACCGATCACGGTACCAGACGGAAATCGCTTAATAAAATCCAATAAATCGCAGCCTATACTAAATAAACTACATAGCAAACAATGCAGCTCCTATCTGGTTTCAGTATGAACTGCAAACCACACACAACTCACCATGGGGAGGTAGCTACATGGTGAGTTGCACCCTTTCACTTCCCACTGGCCATTATAAATATCCCACTACCGCAATCCTTATCTTTTATGTTATATTTTATGCTATCTATGTGGCGATAACGCCCACAGACATAAAAGCTTACCCATATCCTCGCCTTAACCTGCCTAAAAATATATTTCACCTAACAAAACTTTAATCACGAGCGACATAAGAGTTCTCCTTATTCGTGTGCCTGTGTCTGCGTACCGATCACGGTACCAGACGGAATTCGCTTACTAAAATCCAATAAATCGCGTCCTGTACTAAAATCCAAGCTAAGAATGCAGCGTCTAGCTGGTTTGAGTATGAACTGCAAACCACACACAACTCACCATGGGGAGGTAGCTACATGGTGAATTGCACCCTTTCCTTCCCAATGGCCATTATAAATATCCCACTACCGCTATACTTATTCATGTTATATTTTATACTATGTGGCGATAACGCCCACAGATAAAAAGCTACGCCATAGCCTCGTCTTAACCTGCCTAAAAATATATTTCACGTCAAAAACTTTAATCACTAGCGAACATAAGAGTTCTCCTTATTCGTGTGCCTGTCTGCGTACCGATCACGAAACCAGACGGAATTCGCTTACTAAAACCCAATAAATCGCGTCCTGTACTAAAATCCATAGCTAAGAATGCAACGTCTAGCTGGTTTGAGTATGAACTGCAAACCACACACAACTCACCATGGGGAGGTAGCTACATTGTGAATTGCACCCTTTCCCTTCCCAATGGCCATTATAAATATCCCACTACCGCAATCCTTATCTTTTATGTTATATTTTATGCTATGTATGTGGCGATAACGCCCACAGACAAAAGCTTACACCATATCCTCGCCTTAACTTGCCTAAAAATATATTTCACCTAACAAAACTTTAATCACGAGCGATCATAAGTTCTCCTTATTTGTGTGCCTGTGTCTGCGTACCGATCACGGTACCAGACGGAATTCGCTTACTAAAATACAATAAATCGCGTCCTGTACTGAACTCCATAGCTAAGAATGCAGCGTCTAGCTGGTTTGAGTATGAACTGCAAACCACCCACAACTCACCACGACGGGAGGTTGCTGCATGATGAGCTGCACTCCTTCCCAACGGCCCTTAAATGGGCCCTACACCTATCTTATATTTTATGTATCTATGTGACGATAACGCCCATAGATATAAAACCTTACACGATATCCTCCTCTTAACCTGCCTAAAATATATTTCACGTACCAAAGGTTTTAATAAAGTGCGAACATAAGAGTTCCTCTTATTGTTTGCCTGTGTCTGCGTACCAATCACGGTACCAGACGGAAATCGCTTAATAAAATCCAATAAATCGCAGCCTATACTAATAAACTACATAGCAAACATGCAGTCCTATCTGGTTTCAGTATGAACTGCAAACCACACACAACTCACCATGAGGAGGTACCTACATGGTGAGTTGCACCCTTTCCCTTCCCACTGGCCATTATAAATATCCCACTACCGCTATCCTTATCTTTTATGTTATATTTTATGCTATCTATGTGGCGATAACGCCCACCAGACATAAAAGCTTACACCATAGCCTCGCCTTAACCTGCCTAAAAATATATTTCACCTAACAAAACTTAATCACGAGGGATCATAAGAGTTCTCTTATTTGTGTGCCTGTGTCTGCGTACCGATCACGGTACCAGACGGAATTCGCTTACTAAAATACAATAAATCGCGTCTTGTACTGAACTCCATAGCTAAGAATGCAGCGTCTAGCTGGTTTGAGTATGACTGCAAACCACCCACAACTCACCACGGGGAGGTTGCTGCATGATGAGCTGCACTCCCTTCCCAACGGCCCTTATAAATGGGCCCCTACACCTATCGTTATCTATCGTTATATTTTATGTATCTATGTGACGATAACGCCCATAGATATAAACCTACACGATATCCTCCTCTTAACCTGCCTAAAAATATATTTCACGTACCAAAGGTTTTAATAAGTGCGAACATAAGAGGTCCTCTTATTTGTTTGCCTGTGTCTGCGTACCGATCACGGTAACAACGGAAATCGCTTAATAAATCCAATAAATCGCAGCCTATACTAAATAAACTACATAGCAAACAATGCAGCTCCTATCTGTTTCAGTATGAACTGCAAACCACACACAACTCACCATGGGGAGGTAGCTACATGGTGAGTTGCACCATTTCCCTTCCCACTGGCCATTATAAAATATCCCCTACGGCTATCCTTATCTTTTATGTTATCTATGTGGCGAAAACGCCCTGACATAAAAGTTTACACCATTCCTCGTCTTAACCTGCCTAAAAATATATTTCACCTAACAAAACTTTAATCACGAGCGAACATAAGAGTTCTCCTTATTCGTGTGCCCGTGTCTGCGTACCGATCACGGTACCAGACGGAATTCGCTTACTAAAATCCAGTAAATCACGTCCTGTACTAAAATCCATAGCTAAGAATGCAGCGTTTAGCTGGTTTGAGTATGAACTGCAAACCACACACAACTCACCATGGGGAGGTAGCTACATTGTGAATTGCACCCTTTCCCTTCCCGATGGCCATTATAAATATCCCACTACCGCTATACTTATCTCGTTATATTTTATACTAACAATGTAGCGATAACGCCCACAGATATAAAAGCTTACGCCATATCCACGTCTTAACCTGCCTAAAAATATATTTCACGTCATAAAACTTTAATCACGAGCGAACACAAGAGTTCTCCTTATTCGTGTGCCTGTGTCTGCGTACCGATCACGGTTCCAGACGGAAATCGCTTACTAAAATGCAATAAATCGCGTCCTGTACTAAAATCCATAGCTAAGAATGCAGCGTCTAGCTGGTTTGAGTATGAACTACAAACCACACACAACTCACCATGGGGAGGTAACTACATTGTGAATTGCACCCTTTCCCTTCCCAATGGCCATTATAAATATCCCACCACCGCTATACTTATCTCATGTTATATTTTATACTATCCATGTGGAGATAACGCCCACAGATATAAAAGCTTACGCCATATCCACGTCTTAACCTGACTAAAAATATATTTCACGTCATTAAACTTTAATCACGAGCGAACATAAGAGTTCTTATTCGTGTGCCTGTGTCTGCGTACCGATCACGGTACCAGACGGAATTCGCTTACTAAAATCCAATAAATCGCGTCCTGTACTAAAATCCATAGCTAAGAAGGCGTTTCTAGCTGGTTTGAGTATGAACTGCAAACCACACACAACACACCATGGGGAGGTAGCTACATGGTGAATTGCACCCTTTCCCTTCCCAATGGCCATTATAAATATCCCACTACCGCTATACTTATCTCATGTTATATTTTATACTATCCATGTGGCGATAACGCCCAAAGACATAAAAGCTTACACCATAGCCTCGCCTTAACCTGCCTAAAAATATATTTCACCTAACAAAACTTTAATCACGAGGGATCATAAGAGTTCTCCTTATTTGTGTGCCTGCGTCTGCGTACCGATCACGGTACCAGACGGAATTCGCTTACTAAAATACAATAAATCGCGTCTTGTACTGAACTCCATAGCTAAGAATGCAGCGTCTAGCTGGTTTTAGTATGAACTGCAAACCACCCACAACTCACCACGGGGAGGTTGCTGCATGATGAGCTGCACTCCCTTCCCAACGGCCCTTATAAATGGGCCCCTACACCTATCCTTATATTTTATGTATCTATGTGACGATAACGCCCATAGATATAAAACCTTAAACGATATCCTCCTCTTAACCTGCCTAAAAATATATTTCACGTACCAAAGGTTTTAATAAAGTGCGAACATAAGAGTTCCTCTTATTTGTTTGCCTGTGTCTGCGTACCGATCACTGTGTCTGCGTACCGATCACGGTACCAGACGGAAATCGCTTAATAAAATCCAATAAATCGCAGCCTATACTAAATAAACTACATAGCAAACAATGCAGCTCCTATCTGGTTTCAGTATGAACTGCAAACCACACACAACTCACCATGGGGGGTAGCTACATGGTGAGTTGCACCTTTCACTTCCCACTGGCCATTATAAATATCCCACTACCGCAATCCTTATCTTTTATGTTATATTTATGCTATCTATGTGGCGATAACGCCCACAGACATAAAAGCTTACACCATATCCTCGCCTTAACCTGCCTAAAAATATATTTCACCTAACAAAACTTTAATCACGAGCGATCATAAGAGTTCTCCTTATTCGTGTGCCCGTGTCTGCGAACCGATCACGGTACCAGACGGAATTCGCTTACTAAAATCCAATAAATCGCGTCCTGTACTAAAATCCATAGCTAAGAATGCAGCGTCTAGCTGGTTTGAGTATGAACTGCAAACCACACACAACTCACCATGGGTAGCTACATGGTGAATTGCAACCCTTTCCCTTCCCAATGGCCATTATAAATATCCCACCTAAAAAAATATTTCACGTCATAAAACTTTAATCACGAGCGAACATAAGAGTTCTCCTTATTCGTGTGCCTGTGTCTGCGTACCGATCACGGTACCAGACGAATTCGCTTACTAAAATACAATAAATCGCGTCCTGTACTGAACTCCATAGCTAAGAATGCAGCGTCTAGCTGGTTTGAGTATGAACTGCAAACCACCCAACTCACCACGGGGAGGTTGCTACATGTGATTGCACTCCTTCCCCCAATGGCCCTTATAAATATCCCCTACCTTATCTTCTCATGTTATATTTTATGTATCCATGTGGCGATAACGCCCACAGCTATAAAACTTACGCCATATCCTCTTTAACCTGCCTAAAAATATATTTCACGTACAAAACTTTAATCACGAGCGAACATAAGAGTTCTCCTTATTCGTGTGCCTGTGTCTGCGTACCGATCACGGTACCAGACGGAATCGCTTACTAAAATCCAATAAATCGCGTCCTGTATAAAATCATAGCTAAGAATGCAGCGTCTAGCTGGTTGTATGAACTGCAAACCACACACAACTCACCATGGGGAGGTAGCTACATGGTGAATTGCACCCTTTCCCTTCCCAATGGCCATTATAAATATCCCACTACCGCTATACTTATCTCATGTTATATTTTATACTATCCATGTGGCGATAACGCCACAGATATAAAAGCTACGCCATATCCACGTCTTAACCTGCCTAAAAATATATTTCACGTCATAAAACTTTAATCACGAGCGAACATAAGAGTTCTCCTTATTCGTGTGCCTGTGTCTGCGTACCGATCACGGTACCAGACGGAATTCGCTTACTAAAATCAATAAATCGCGTCCTGTACTGAACTCCATAGCTAAGAATGCAGCGTCTAGCTGGTTTGAGTATGAACTGCAAACCACCCACAACTCACCATGGGAGGTTGCTGCATGATGAGCTGCACTCCCTTCCCAACGGCCATTATAAATGGGCCCCTACCCTATCCTTATCTATCGTTATATTTTATGTATCTGTGACGATAACGCCCATAGATATAAAACTTACACGATATCCTCCTCTTAACCTGCCTAAAAATATATTTCACGTACCAAAGGTTTTAATAAAGTGCGAACATAAGAGTTCCTCTTATTTGTGCCTGTGTATGCGTACCGATCACGGTACCGACGGAATTCGCTTACTAAAATCAATAAATCGCGTCCTGTACTGAACTCCATAGCTAAGAATGCAGCGTCTAGCTGGTTTAGTATGAACTGCAAACCACCCACAACTCACCACGGGGAGGTTGCTGCATGATGAGCTGCACTCCCTTCCCAACGGCCCTTATAAATGGGCCCCTACACCTATCCTTATCTATCGTTATATTTTATGTATCTATGTGACGATAACGCCCATAGATATAAAACCTTACACGATATCCTCTCTTAACCTGCCTAAAAATATATTTCACGTACCAAAGGTTTAATAAAGTGCGAACATAAGAGTTCCTCTTATTTGTTTGCCTGTGTCTGCGTACCGATCACGGTACCAGATGGAAATCGCTTAATAAAATCCAATAAATCGCAGCCTATACTAATAAACTACATAGCAAACAATCAGCTCCTATCTGGTTTCAGTATGAACTGCAAACACACACAACTCACCATGGGGAGGTAGCTACATGTGAATTGCACCCTTTCCTTCCCAATGGCCATTATAAATATCCCACTACCGCATCTTATCTATGTTATATTTTATACTATCATGTGGCGATAACACCCACAGATATAAAAGCTTACGCCATATCCTCTTAACCTGCCTAAAAATATATTTCACGTCATAAACTTTAATCACGAGCGATCATAAGAGTTCTCCTTATTCGTGTGCCTGTCTGCGTACCGATCACGGTACCAGACGGAATTCGCTTACTAAAATCCAATAAATCGCGTCCTGTACTAAAATCCATAGCTAAGAATGCAGCGTCTAGCTGGTTTGAGTATGAACTGCAAACACACACACAACTCACCATGGGGAGGTAGCTACATTGTGAATTGCACCTTTCCCTTCCCAATGGCCATTATAAATATCCCACTACCGCAATCCTATCTTTTATGTTATATTTTATGCTATGTATGTGGCGATAACGCCCACAGACAAATTACATATCCTCGCCTTAACTGCCTAAAATATATTTCACTACAAATTTAATCACGAGCGATCATAAGTTCTCCTTATTTGTGTGCCTGTGTCTGCGTACCGATCACGGTACCAGACGGAATTCGCTTACTAAAATCCAATAAATCGCGTCCTGTACTAAATCCAAAGCTAAGAATGCAGCGTCTAGCTGGTTTGAGTATGAACTGCAAACCACACACAACTCACCATGGGGAGGTAGCTACATGGTGAATTGCACCCTTTCCCTTCCCAATGGCCATTATAAATAATCCCACCTAAAAAAATATTTCACGTCATAAACTTTAATCACGAGCGAACATAAGAGTTCTCCTTATTCGTGTGCCTGTGTCTGCGTACCGATCACGGTACCAGACGGAATTCGCTTACTAAAATCCAATAAATCGCGTCCTGTACTAACTCCATAGCTAAGAATGCAGCGTCTAGCTGGTTTGAGTATGAACTGCAAACCACACACAACTCACCATGGGGAGGTAGCTACATGTGAATTGCACCCTTTCCCTTCCCAATGGCCATTATAAATATCCCACTACCGTATACTTCTCATGTTATATTTTATACTATCCATGTGGCGATAACGCCCACAGATATAAAAGCTTACGCCATATCCACGTCTTAACCTGCCTAAAAATATATTTCACGTCATAAACTTTAATCACGAGCGAACATAAGAGTTCTCCTTATTCGTGTGCCTGTGTCTGCGTACCGATCACGGTACCAGACGGAATTCGCTTACTAAAATACAATAAATCGCGTCCTGTACTGAACTCCATAGCTAAGAATGCAGCGTCTAGCTGGTTTGAGTATGAACTGCAAACCACCCACAACTCACCACGGGGAGGTTGCTGCATGATGAGCTGCACTCCCTTCCCAACGGCCCTTATAAATGGGCCCCTACACCTATCCTTATCTATCGTTATATTTTATGTATCTATGTGACGATAACGCCCATAGATATAAAACCTTACACGATATCCTCCTCTTAACCTGCCTAAAAATATATTTCACGTACCAAAGGTTTTAATAAAGTGCGAACATAAGAGTTCCTCTTATTTGTTTGCCTGTGTCTGCGTACGATCACGGTACCAGACGGAAATCGCTTAATAAATCCAATAAATCGCAGCCTATACTAAATAAACTACATAGCAAACAATGCAGCTCCTATCTGGTTTCAGTATGAACTGCAAACCACACACAACTCACCATGGGGAGGTAGCTACATGGTGAGTTGCACCCTTTCCTTCCCACTGGCCATTATAAATATCCCACTACCGCAATCCTTATCTTTTGTTATATTTTAGCTATATGTGGCGATAACGCCCACAGACATAAAAGCTTACACCATATCCTCGCCTTAACCTGCCTAAAAATATATTTCACCTAACAAAACTTTAATCACGAGCGATCATAAGAGTTCTCCTTATTTGTGTGCCTGTGTCTGCGTACCGATCACGGTACCAGACGGAATTCGCTTACTAAAATCCAATAAATCGCGTCCTGTACTAAAATCCAAAGCTAAGAATGCAGCGTCTAGCTGGTTTGAGTATGAACTGCAAACCACACACAACTCACCATGGGGAGGTAGCTACATGGTGAATTGCACCCTTTCCCTTCCCAATGGCCATTATAAATATCCCACCTAAAAAAATTTCACGTCATAAAACTTTAATCACGAGCGAACATAAGAGTTCTCCTTATTCGTGTGCCTGTGTCTGCGTACCGATCACGGTACCAGACGGAATTCGCTTACTAAAATACAATAAATCGCGTCCTGTACTGAACTCCATAGCTAAGAATGCAGCGTCTAGCTGGTTTGAGTATGAACTGCAAACCACCCACAACTCACCACGGGGAGGTTGCTGCATGATGAGCTGCACTCCCTTCCCAACGGCCCTTATAAATGGGCCCCTACACCTATCCTTATCTATCGTTATATTTTATGTATCTATGTGACGATAACGCCCATAGATATAAAACCTTACACGATATCCTCCTCTTAACCTGCCTAAAAATATATTTCACGTACCAAAGGTTTTAATAAAGTGCGAACATAAGAGTTCCTCTTATTTGTTTGCCTGTGTCTGCGTACCGATCACGGTACCAGACGGAAATCGCTTAATAAAATCCAATAAATCGCAGCCTATACTAAATAAACTACATAGCAAACAATGCAGCTCCTATCTGGTTTCAGTATGAACTGCAAACCACACACAACTCACCATGGGGGTAGCTACATGGTGAGTTGCACCCTTTCCCTTCCCACTGGCCATTATAAATATCCCACTACCGCTATCCTTATCTTTTATGTTTATCTATGTGGCGATAACGCCCAGACATAAAAGCTTACACCATATCCTCGTCTTAACCTGCCTAAAAATATATTTCACATAACAAAACTTTAATCACGAGCGAACATAAGAGTTCTCCTTATTCGTGTGCCTGTGTCTGCGTACCGATCACGGTACCAGACGGAATTCGCTTACTAAAATCCAATAAATCGCGTCCTGTACTAAAATCCATAGCTAAGAATGCAGCGTCTAGCTGGTTTGAGTATGAACTGCAAACCACACACAACTCACCATGGGGAGGTAGCTACATGGTGAATTGCACCCTTTCCCTTCCCAATGGCCATTATAAATATCCCACTACCGCTATACTTATCTCATGTTATTTTATACTATCCATGTGGCGATAACGCCCACAGATATAAAAGCTTACGCCATATCCGTCTTAACCTGCCTAAAAATATATTTCACGTCATAAAACTTTAATCACGAGCGAACATAAGAGTTCTCCTTATTCGTGTGCCTGTGTCTGCGTACCGATCACGGTACCAGACGGAATTCGCTTACTAAAATACAATAAATCGCGTCCTGTAATAACTCCATAGCTAAGAATGCAGCGTCTAGCTGGTTTGAGTATGAACTGCAAACCACCCACAACTCACCACGGGGAGGTTGCTGCATGATGAGCTGCACTCCCTTCCCAACGGCCCTTATAAATGGGCCCCTACACCTATCCTTATCTATCGTTATATTTTATGTATCTATGTGACGATAACGCCCATAGATATAAAACCTTACACGATATCCTCCTCTTAACCTGCCTAAAAATATATTTCACGTACCAAAGGTTTTAATAAAGTGCGAACATAAGAGTTCCTCTTATTTGTTTGCCTGTGTCTGCGTACCGATCACGGTACCAGACGGAAATCGCTTAATAAAATCCAATAAATCGCAGCCTATACTAAATAAACTACATAGCAAACAATGCAGCTCCTATCTGGTTTCAGTATGAACTGCAAACCACACACAACTCACCATGGGGAGGTAGCTACATGGTGAGTTGCACCCTTTCACTTCCCACTGGCCATTATAAATATCCCACTACCGCAATCCTTATCTTTTATGTTATATTTTATGCTATCTATGTGGCGATAACGCCCACAGACATAAAAGCTTACACCATATCCTCGCCTTAACCTGCCTAAAAATATATTTCACCTAACAAAACTTTAATCACGAGCGATCATAAGAGTTCTCCTTATTTGTGTGCCTGTGTCTGCGTACCGATCACGGTACCAGACGGAATTCGCTTACTAAAATCCAATAAATCGCGTCCTGTACTAAATCCAAAGCTAAGAATGCAGCGTCTAGCTGGTTTGAGTATGAACTGCAAACCACACACAACTCACCATGGGGAGGTAGCTACATGGTGAATTGCACCCTTTCCCTTCCCAATGGCCATTATAAATATCCCACCTAAAAAAATATTTCACGTCATAAAACTTTAATCACGAGCGAACATAAGAGTTCTCCTTATTCGTGTGCCTGTGTCTGCGTACCGATCACGGTACCAGACGGAATTCGCTTACTAAAATACAATAAATCGCGTCCTGTACTGAACTCCATAGCTAAGAATGCAGCGTCTAGCTGGTTTGAGTATGAACTGCAAACCACCCACAACTCACCACGGGGAGGTTGCTGCATGATGAGCTGCACTCCCTTCCCAACGGCCCTTATAAATGGGCCCCTACACCTATCCTTATCTATCGTTATATTTTATGTATCTATGTGACGATAACGCCCATAGATATAAAACCTTACACGATATCCTCTTAACCTGCCTAAAAATATATTTCACGTACCAAAGGTTTTAATAAAGTGCGAACATAAGAGTTCCTCTTATTTGTTTGCCTGTGTCTGCGTACCGATCACGGTACCAAAAGGAAATCGCTTAATAAAATCCAATAAATCGCAGCCTATACTAAATAAACTACATAGCAAACAATGCAACTCCTATCTGGTTTCAGTATGAACTGCAAACCACACACAACTCACCATGGGGAGGTAGCTACATGGTGAGTTGCACCCTTTCACTTCCCACTGGCCATTATAAATATCCCACTACCGCAATCCTTATCTTTTATGTTATATTTTATGCTATCTTGTGGCGATAACGCCCACAGACATAAAAGCTTACACCATATCCTCGCCTTAACCTGCCTAAAAATATATTTCACCTAACAAAACTTTAATCACGAGCGATCATAAGAGTTCTCCTTATTTGTGTGCCTGTCTGCGTACCGATCACGGTACCAGACGGAATTCGCTTACTAAAATCCAATAAATCGCGTCCTGCACTAAAATCCAAAGCTAAGAATGCAGCGTCTAGCTGGTTTGAGTATGAACTGCAAACCACACACAACTCACCATGGGGAGGTAGCTACATTGTGAATTGCACCCTTTCCCTTCCCAATGGCCATTATAAATATCCCACTACCGCAATCCTTATCTTTTATGTTATATTTTATGCTAAGTATGTGGCGATAACGCCCACAGACAAAAGCTTACACCATAGCCTCGCCTTAACCTGCCTAAAAATATTTTCACCTAACAAACTTTAATCACGAGCGATCATAAGAGTTCTCCTTATTCGTGTGCCCGTGTCTGCGAACCGATCACGGTACCAGACGGAATTCGCTTACTAAAATCCAATAAATCGCGTCCTGTACTAAATCCATAGCTAAGAATGCAGCGTCTAGCTGGTTTGAGTATGAACTGCAAACCACACAACTCACAATGGGAGGTAGCTACATGGTGAATTGCACCCTTTCCCTTCCCAATGGCCATTATAAGTATCCCACTACCGCTATACTTATCTCATGTTATATTTTATACTATCCATGTGGCGATAACGCCCACAGATATAAAAGCTTACGCCATATCCGTCTTAACCTGCCTAAAAATATATTTCACGTCATAAAACTTTAATCACGAGCGAACATAAGAGTTCTCCTTATTGTGTGCCTGTGTCTGCGTACCGATCACGGTACCAGACGGAATTCGCTTACTAAAATCCAATAAATCGCGTCCTGTACTGAACTCCATAGCTAAGAATGCAGCGTCTAGCTGGTTTGAGTATGAACTACAAACCACACACAACTCACCATCTTGCGGTAGCTACATGGTGAATTGCAACCTTTCCCTTCCCAATGGCCATTATAAATATCCCACCTAAAAAAACATTTCACGTCATAAAACTTTAATCACGAGCGAATATAAGAGTTCTCCTTATTCGTGTGCCTGTGTCTGCGTACCGATCACGGTACCAGACGGAATTCGCTTACTAAAATCCAATAAATCGCGTCCTGTACTGAACTCCATAGCTAAGAATGCAGCGTCTAGCTGGTTTGAGTATGAACTGCAAACCACACACAACTCACCATGGGGAGGTAGCTACATTGTGAATTGCACCCTTTCCCTTCCCAATGGCCATTATAAATATCCCACTACCGTTATACTTCTCATGTTATATTTTATACTATCCATGTGGCGATAACGCCCACAGATATAAAAGCTTACGCCATATCCACGTCTTAACCTGCCTAAAAATATATTTCACGTCATTAAACTTTAATCACGAGCGAACATAAGAGTTCTCCTTATTCGTGTGCCTGTGTCTGCGTACCGATCACGGTACCAGACGGAATTCGCTTACTAAAATCCAATAAATCGCGTCCTGTATTAAAATCCATAGCTAAGAATGCAACGTCTAGCTGGTTTGAGTATGAACTGCAAACCACCCACAACTCACAACGGGGAGGTTGCTGCATGATGAGCTGCACTCCCTTCCCAACGGCCCTTATAAATGGGCCCCTACACCTATCCTTATCTATCGTTATATTTTATGTATCTATGTGACGATAACGCCCATAGATATAAAACCTTACACGATATCCTCCTCTTAACCTGCCTAAAAATATATTTCACGTACCAAAGGTTTTAATAAAGTGCGAACATAAGAGTTCCTCTTATTTGTTTGCCTGTGTCTGCGTACCGATCACGGTACCAGACGGAAATCGCTTAATAAAATCCAATAAATCGCAGCATATACTAAATAAACTACATAGCAAACAATGCAGCTCCTATCTGGTTTTCAGTATGAACTGCAAACCAACACAACTCACCATGGGGAGGTAGCTACATGGTGAGTTGCACCCTTTCCTTCCCACTGGCCATTATAAATATCCCACTACCGCAATCCTTATCTTTTATGTTATATTTTATGCTATCTATGTGGCGATAACGCCCACAGACATAAAAGCTTACACCATATCCTCGCCTTAACCTGCCTAAAAATATATTTCACCTAACAAAACTTTAATCACGAGCGATCATAAGAGTTCTCCTTATTTGTGTGCCTGTGTCTGCGTACCGATCACGGTACCAGACGGAATTCGCTTACTAAAATCCAATAAATCGCGTCCTGTACTAAAATCCAAAGCTAAGAATGCAGCGTCTAGCTGGTTTGAGTATGAACTGCAAACCACACACAACTCACCATGGGGAGGTAGCTACATGGTGAATTGCACCCTTTCCCTTCCCAATGGCCATTATAAATATCCCACCTAAAAAAATTTCACGTCATAAAACTTTAATCACGAGCGAACATAAGAGTTCTCCTTATTCGTGTGCCTGTGTCTGCGTACCGATCACGGTACCAGACGGAATTCGCTTACTAAAATACAATAAATCGCGTCCTGTACTGAACTCCATAGCTAAGAATGCAGCGTCTAGCTGGTTTGAGTATGAACTGCAAACCACCCACAACTCACCACGGGGAGGTTGCTGCATGATGAGCTGCACTCCCTTCCCAACGGCCCTTATAAATGGGCCCCTACACCTATCCTTATCTATCGTTATATTTTATGTATCTATGTGACGATAACGCCCATAGATATAAAACCTTACACGATATCCTCCTCTTAACCTGCCTAAAAATATATTTCACGTACCAAAGGTTTTAATAAAGTGCGAACATAAGAGTTCCTCTTATTTGTTTGCCTGTGTCTGCGTACCGATCACGGTACCAGACGGAAATCGCTTAATAAAATCCAATAAATCGCAGCCTATACTAAATAAACTACATAGCAAACAATGCAGCTCCTATCTGGTTTCAGTATGAACTGCAAACCACACACAACTCACCATGGGGAGGTAGCTACATGGTGAGTTGCACCCTTTCCCTTCCCACTGGCCATTATAAATATCCCACTACCGCTATCCTTATCTTTTATGTTATCTATGTGGCGATAACGCCCACAGACATAAAAGTTTACACCATATCCTCGTCTTAACCTGCCTAAAAATATATTTCACCTAACAAAACTTTAATCACGAGCGAACATAAGAGTTCTCCTTATTCGTGTGCCCGTGTCTGCGTACCGATCACGGTACCAGACGGAATTCGCTTACTAAAATCCAGTAAATCGCGTCCTGTACTAAAATCCATAGCTAAGAATGCAGCGTTTAGCTGGTTTGAGTATGAACTGCAAACCACACACAACTCACCATGGGGAGGTAGCTACATGGTGAGTTGCACCCTTTCCCTTCCCAATGGCCATTATAAATATCCCACTACCGCTATACTTATCTCATGTTATATTTTATACTATCCATGTGGCGATAACGCCCACAGATATAAAAGCTTACGCCATATCCCGTCTTAACCTGCCTAAAAATATATTTCACCTAACAAAACTTTAATCACGAGCGAACATAAGAGTTCTCCTTATTCGTGTGCCCGTGTCTGCGAACCGATCACGGTACCAGACGGAATTCGCTTACTTAAATACAATAAATCGCGTCCTGTAATAAACTCCATAGCTAAGAATGCAGCGTCTAGCTGGTTTGAGTATGAACTGCAAACCACCCACAACTCACCACGGGGAGGTTGCTGCATGATGAGCTGCACTCCCTTCCCAACGGCCCTTATAAATGGGCCCCTACACCTATCCTTATCTATCGTTATATTTTATCTATCTATGTGACGATAACGCCCATAGATATAAAACCTTACACGATATCCTCCTCTTAACCTGCCTAAAAATATATTTCACGTACCAAAGGTTTTAATAAAGTGCGAACATAAGAGTTCCTCTTATTTGTTTGCCTGTGTCTGCGTACCGATCACGGTACCAGACGGAAATCGCTTAATAAAATCCAATAAATCGCAGCCTATACTAAATAAACTACATAGCAAACAATGCAGCTCCTATCTGGTTTCAGTATGAACTGCAAACCACACACAACTCACCATGGGGAGGTAGCTACATGGTGAGTTGCACCCTTTCACTTCCCACTGGCCATTATAAATATCCCACTACCGCAATCCTTATCTTTTATGTTATATTTTATGCTATCTATGTGGCGATAACGCCCACAGACATAAAAGCTTACACCATATCCTCGCCTTAACCTGCCTAAAAATATATTTCACCTAACAAAACTTTAATCACGAGCGATCATAAGAGTTCTCCTTATTTGTGTGCCTGTGTCTGCGTACCGATCACGGTACCAGACGGAATTCGCTTACTAAAATCCAATAAATCGCGTCCTGTACTAAAATCCAAAGCTAAGAATGCAGCGTCTAGCTGGTTTGAGTATGAACTGCAAACCACACACAACTCACCATGGGGAGGTAGCTACATGGTGAATTGCACCCTTTCCCTTCCCAATGGCCATTATAAATATCCCACCTAAAAAAATATTTCACGTCATAAAACTTTAATCACGAGCGAACATAAGAGTTCTCCTTATTCGTGTGCCTGTGTCTGCGTACCGATCACGGTACCAGACGGAATTCGCTTACTAAAATACAATAAATCGCGTCCTGTACTGAACTCCATAGCTAAGAATGCAGCGTCTAGCTGGTTTGAGTATGAACTGCAAACCACCCACAACTCACCACGGGGAGGTTGCTGCATGATGAGCTGCACTCCCTTCCCAACGGCCCTTATAAATGGGCCCCTACACCTATCCTTATCTATCGTTATATTTTATGTATCTATGTGACGATAACGCCCATAGATATAAAACCTTACACGATATCCTCTTAACCTGCCTAAAAATATATTTCACGTACCAAAGGTTTTAATAAAGTGCGAACATAAGAGTTCCTCTTATTTGTTTGCCTGTGTCTGCGTACCGATCACGGTACCAGACGGAAATCGCTTAATAAAATCCAATAAATCGCAGCCTATACTAAATAAACTACATAGCAAACAATGCAGCTCCTATCTGGTTTCAGTATGAACTGCAAACCACACACAACTCACCATGGGGAGGTAGCTACATGGTGAGTTGCACCCTTTCACTTCCCATGGCCATTATAAATATCCCACTACCGCAATCCTTATCTTTTATGTTATATTTTATGCTATCTATGTGGCGATAACGCCCACAGACATAAAAGCTTACACCATATCCTCGCCTTAACCTGCCTAAAAATATATTTCACCTAACAAAACTTTAATCACGAGCGATCATAAGAGTTCTCCTTATTCGTGTGCCTGTCTGCGTACCGATCACGGTACCAGACGGAATTCGCTTACTAAAATCCAATAAATCGCGTCCTGTACTAAAATCCAAGCTAAGAATGCAGCGTCTAGCTGGTTTGAGTATGAACTGCAAACCACACACAACTCACCATGGGGAGGTAGCTACATGTGAATTGCACCCTTTCCCTTCCCAATGGCCATTATAAATATCCCACTACCGCAATCCTTATCTTTTATGTTATATTTTATGCTAGTATGTGGCGATAACGCCCACAGACAAAAGCTTACCATAGCCTCGCCTTAACCTGCCTAAAAATATATTTCACTCAAAACTTTAATCACGAGCGATCATAAGAGTTCTCCTTATTCGTGTGCCGTGTCTGCGTACCGATCACGGTACCAGACGGAATTCGCTTACTAAAATCCAATAAATCGCGTCCTGTACTAAATCCATAGCTAAGAATGCAGCGTCTAGCTGGTTTGAGTATGAACTGCAAACCACACACAACTCACATGGGGAGGTAGCTACATGGTGAATTGCACCCTTTCCTTCCCAATGGCCATTATAATATCCCACTACCGCAATACTTATCTCATGTTATATTTTATACTATCCATGTGGCGATAACGCCCACAGATATAAAAGCTTACACCATATCCGTCTTAACCTGCCTAAAAATATATTTCTAACAAAACTTTAATCACGAGCGAACATAAGAGTTCTCCTTATTTGTGTGCCTGTGTCTGCGTACCGATCACGGTACCAGACGGAATTCGCTTACTAAAATCCAATAAATCGCGTCCTGTACTGAATCCATAGCTAAGAATGCAGCGTCTAGCTGGTTTGAGTATGAACTACAAACCACACACAACTCACCATGGTAGCTACATGGTGAATTGCACCTTTCCCTTCCCAATGGCCATTATAAATATCCCACCTAAAAAAACATTTCACGTCATAAAACTTTAATCACGAGCGAACATAAGAGTTCTCCTTATTCGTGTGCCTGTGTCTGCGTACCGATCACGGTACCAGACGGAATTCGCTTACTAAAATCCAATAAATCGCGTCCTGTACTGAACTCCATAGCTAAGAATGCAGCGTCTAGCTGGTTTGAGTATGAACTGCAAACCACCCACAACTCACCACGGGGAGGTTGCTGCATGATGAGCTGCACTCCCTTCCCAACGGCCCTTATAAATGGGCCCCTACACCTATCCTTATATTTTATGTATCTATGTGACGATAACGCCCATAGATATAAAACCTTACACGATCATCCTCTTAACCTGCCTAAAAATATATTTCACGTACCAAAGGTTTTAATAAAGTGCGAACATAAGAGTTCCTCTTATTTGTTTGCCTGTGTCTGCGTACCGATCACGGTACCAGACGGAAATCGCTTAATAAAATCCAATAAATCGCAGCCTATACTAAATAAACTACATAGCAAACAATGCAACTCCTATCTAGTTTCAGTATGAACTGCAAACCACACACAACTCACCATGGGGAGGTAGCTACATGGTGAGTTGCACCCTTTCACTTCCCACTGGCCATTATAAATATCCCACTACCGCAATCCTTATCTTTTATGTTATATTTTATGCTATCTTGTGGCGATAACGCCCACAGACATAAAAGCTTACACCATATCCTCGCCTTAACCTGCCTAAAAATATATTTCACCTAACAAAACTTTAATCACGAGCGATCATAAGAGTTCTCCTTATTTGTGTGCCTGTCTGCGTACCGATCACGGTACCAGACGGAATTCGCTTCTAAAATCCAATAAATCGCGTCCTGTACGAAAATCCAAAGCTAAGAATGCAGCGTCTAGCTGGTTTGAGTATGAACTGCAAACCACACACAACTCACCATGGGGAGGTAGCTACATTGTGAATTGCACCCTTTCAGTTCTCAATGGCCATTATAAATATCCCACTACCGCAATCCTTATCTTTTATGTTATATTTTATGCTATGTATGTGGCGATAACGCCCAAAGACAAAAGCTTACACCATAGCCTCGCCTTAACCTGCCTAAAAATATATTTCACCTAAAAAACTTTAATCACGAGCGATCATAAGAGTTCTCCTTATTTGTGTGCCTGTGTCTGCGTACCGATCACGGTACCAGACGGAATTCGCTTACTAAAATCCAATAAATCGCTTCCTGTACTAAAATCCAAAGCTAAGAATGCAGCGTCTACCTGGTTTGAGTATGAACTGCAAACCACACACAACTCACCATGGGGAGGTAGCTACATTGTGAATTGCACCCTTTCCCTTCCCAATGGCCATTATAAATATCCCACTACCGCAATCCTTATCTTTTATGTTATATTTTATGCTATGTATGTGGCGATAACGCCCACAGACAAAAGCTTACACCATCCTCGCCTTAACCTGCCTAAAAATATATTTCACCTAACAAAACTTTAATCACGAGCGATCATAAGAGTTCTCCTTATTTTGTGTGCCTGTCTGCGTACCGATCACGGTACCAGACGGAATTCGCTTTCTAAAATCCAATAAATCGCGTCCTGTACGAAAATCCAAGCTAAGAATGCAGCGTCTAGCTGGTTTGAGTATGAACTGCAAACCACACACAACTCACCATGGGGAGGTAGCTACATTGTGAATTGCACCCTTTCCTTCCCAATGGCCATTATAAATATCCCACTACCGCAATCCTTATCTTTTATGTTATATTTATGCTATGTATGTGGCGATAACGCCCACAGACAAAAGCTTACACCATAGCCTCGCCTTAACCTGCCTAAAAATATATTTCACCTAACAAAACTTTAATCACGAGCGATCATAAGAGTTCTCCTTATTTGTGTGCCTGTGTCTGCGTACCGATCACGGTACCAGACGGAATTCGCTTACTAAAATCCAATAAATCGCGTCCTGTACTAAAATCCAAAGCTAAGAATGCAGCGTCTACCTGGTTTGAGTATGAACTGCAAACCACACACAACTCACCATGGGGAGGTAGCTACATTGTGAATTGCACCCTTTCCCTTCCCAATGGCCATTATAAATATCCCACTACCGCAATCCTTATCTTTTATGTTATATTTTATGCTATGTATGTGGCGATAACGCCCACAGACAAAAGCTTACACCATAGCCTCGCCTTAACCTGCCTAAAAATATATTTCACCTAACAAAACTTTAATCACGAGCGATCATAAGAGTTCTCCTTATTCGTGTGCCCGTGTCTGCGAACCGATCACGGTACCAGACGGAATTCGCTTACTAAAATCCAATAAATCGCGTCCTGTACTAAAATCCATAGCTAAGAATGCAGCGTCTATCTGGTTTGAGTATGAACTGCAAACCACACACAACTCACCATGGGGAGGTAGCTACATGGTGAATTGCACCCTTTCCCTTCCCAATGGCCATTATAAATATCCCACTACCGCTATACTTATCTCATGTTATATTTTATACTATCCATGTGGCGATAACGCCCACAGATATAAAAGCTTACGCCATATCCGTCTTAACCTGCCTAAAAATATATTTCACGTCATAAAACTTTAATCACGAGCGAACATAAGAGTTCTCCTTATTTGTGTGCCTGTGTCTGCGTACCGATCACGGTACCAGACGGAATTCGCTTACTAAAATCCAATAAATCGCGTCCTGTACTGAACTCCATAGCTAAGAATGCAGCGTCTAGCTGGTTTGAGTATGAACTACAAACCACACACAACTCACCATCTTGCGGTAGCTACATGGTGAATTGCAACCTTTCCCTTCCCAATGGCCATTATAAATATCCCACCTAAAAAAACATTTCACGTCATAAAACTTTAATCACGAGCGAACATAAGAGTTCTCCTTATTCGTGTGCCTGTGTCTGCGTACCGATCACGGTACCAGACGGAATTCGCTTACTAAAATCCAATAAATCGCGTCCAGTACTGAACTCCATAGCTAAGAATGCAGCGTCTAGCTGGTTTGAGTATGAACTGCAAATCACCCACAACTCACCACGGGGAGGTTGCTGCATGATGAGCTGCACTCCCTTCCCAACGGCCCTTATAAATGGGCCCCTACACCTATCCTTATATTTTATGTATCTATGTGACGATAACGCCCATAGATATAAAACCTTACACGATATCATCCTCTTAACCTGCCTAAAAATATATTTCACGTACCAAAGGTTTTAATAAAGTGCGAACATAAGAGTTCCTCTTATTTGTTTGCCTGTGTCTGCGTACCGATCACGGTACCAGACCGAAATCGCTTAATAAAATCCAATAAATCGCAGCCTATACTAAATAAACTACATAGCAAACAATGCAACTCCTATCTAGTTTCAGTATGAACTGCAAACCACACACAACTCACCATGGGGAGGTAGCTACATGGTGAGTTGCACCCTTTCACTTCCCACTGGCCATTATAAATATCCCACTACCGCAATCCTTATCTTTTATGTTATATTTTATGCTATCTTGTGGCGATAACGCCCACAGACATAAAAGCTTACACCATATCCTCCTTAACCTGCCTAAAAATATATTTCACCTAACAAAACTTTAATCACGAGCGATCATAAGAGTTCTCCTTATTTGTGTGCCTGTCTGCGTACCGATCACGGTACCAGACGGAATTCGCTTTCTAAAATCCAATAAATCGCGTCCTGTACGAAAATCCAAAGCTAAGAATGCAGCGTCTAGCTGGTTTGAGTATGAACTGCAAACCACACACAACTCACCATGGGGAGGTAGCTACATTGTGAATTGCACCCTTTCCCTTCCCAATGGCCATTATAAATATCCCACTACCTTATCTTTTATGTTATATTTTATGCTATGTATGTGGCGATAACGCCCACAGACAAAAGCTTACACCATAGCCTCGCCTTAACCTGCCTAAAAATATATTTCACCTAACAAAACTTTAATCACGAGCGATCATAAGAGTTCTCCTTATTTGTGTGCCTGTGTCTGCGTACCGATCACGGTACCAGACGGAATTCGCTTACTAAAATCCAATAAATCGCGTCCTGTACTAAAATCCATAGCTAAGAATGCAGCGTCTAGCTGGTTGAGTATGAACTGCAAACCACACACAACTCACCAGGGAGGTAGCTACATGGTGATTGCACCCTTTCCCTTCCCACTGGCCATTATAATATCCACTACCGCTAACTTATCTCATGTTATATTTTATACTATCATGTGCGATAACGCCCACAGATATAAAAGCCTTACGCCATATCCGTCTTAACCTGCCTAAAAATATATTTCACGTCACAAAACTAATCACGAGCGACATAAGAGTTCTTATTCGTGTGCCTGTGTCTGCGTACCGATCACGGTACCAGACGGAATTCGCTTACTAAAATCCAATAAATCGCGTCCTGTACTAAAATCCATAGTAAGAATGCAGCGTCTAGCTGGTTTGAGTATGAACTGCAAACCACAACAACTCACCATGGGGAGGTAGCTACATGGTGAATTGCACCTTTCCCTTCCCAATGGCCATTATAAATATCCCACCTAAAAAAAATATTTCACGTCATAAAACTTTAATCACGAGTGAACATAAGAGTTTCCTTATTCGTGTGCCTGTGTCTGCGTACCGATCACGGTACCAGACGGAATTCGCTTACTAAAATCAATAAATCGCGTCCTGTACTGAACTCCATAGCTAAGAATGCAGCGTCTAGCTGGTTTGAGTATGAACTGCAAACCACCCACAACTCACCACGGGGAGTTGCTGCATGATGAGCTGCACTCCTTCCCAACGCCCTTATAAATGGGCCCCTACACCTATCCTTATATTTTATGTATCTATGTGACGATAACGCCCATAGATATAAAACCTTACACGATATCCTCCTCTTAACCTGCCTAAAATATTTTCACGTACCAAAGGTTTTAATAAAGTGCGAACATAAGAGTTCCTCTTATTTGTTTGCCTGTGTCTGCGTACCGATCACGGTACCAGACGGAAATCGCTTAATAAATCCAATAAATCGCAGCCTATACTAAATAAACTACATAGCAAACAATGCAGCTCCTACTGGTTTCAGTATGAACTGCAAACCACACACAACTCACCATGGGGAGGTAGCTACATTGTGATTGCACCCTTTCCCTTCCCAATGGCCATTATAAATATCCCACTACCGCTATCCTTATCTATGTTATATTTTATACTGTCCATGTGGCGATAACGCCCACAGATATAAAAGCTTACCATATCCACGTCTTAACCTGCCTAAAAATATATTTCACGTCAAACTTTAATCACGAGCGAACATAAGAGTTCTCCTTATTCGTGTGCCTGTGTCTGCGTACCGATCACGGTACCAGACGGAATTCGCTTACTAAAATCCAATAAATCGCGTCCTGTACTAAATCCATAGCTAAGAATGCAGCGTCTAGCTGGTTTGAGTATGAACTGCAAACCACACAAACTCACCATGGGGAGGTAGCTACATGGTGAATTGCACCCTTTCCCTTCCCAATGGCCATTATAAATATCCCACTACCGCTATACTTATCTCATGTTATATTTTATACTATCCATGTGGCGATAACGCCCACAGATATAAAAGCTTACGCCATATCTGTCTTAACCTGCCTAAAAATATATTTCACGTCATAAAACTTTAATCACGAGCGAACATAAGAGTTCTCCTTATTCGTGTGCCTGTGTCTGCGTACCGATCACGGTACCAGACGGAATTCGCTTACTAAAATACAATAAATCGCGTCCTGTACTGAACTCAATAGCTAAGAATGCAGCGTCTAGCTGGTTTGAGTATGAACTGCAAACCACCCACAACTCACCACGGGGAGGTTGCTGCATGATGAGCTCTACTCCCTTCCCAACGGCCCTTATAAATGGGCCCCTACACCTATCCTTATCTATCGTTATATTTTATGTATCTATGTGACGATAACGCCCATAGATATAAAACCTTACACGATATCCTCCTCTTAACCTGCCTAAAAATATATTTCACGTACCAAAGGTTTTAATAAAGTGCGAACATAAGAGTTCCTCTTATTTGTTTGCCTGTGTCTGCGTACCGATCACGGTACCAGACGGAAATCGCTTAATAAAATCCAATAAATCGCAGCCTATACTAAATAAACTACATAGCAAACAATGCAGCTCCTATCTGGTTTCAGTATGAACTGCAAACCACACACAACTCACCATGGGGAGGTAAATACATGGTGAGTTGCACCATTTCCCTTCCCACTGGCCATTATAAATATCCCACTACCGCTATCCTTATCTTTTATGTTACATTTTATGCTATCTATGTGGCGATAACGCCCACAGACATAAAAGCTTACACCATATCCTCGTCTTAACCTGCCTAAAAATATATTTCACCTAACAAAACTTTAATCACGAGCGAACATAAGAGTTCTCCTTATTCGTGTGCCCGTGTCTGCGAACCGATCACGGTACCAGACGGAAATCGCTTAGTAAAATCCAATAAATCGCAGCCTATACTAAATAAACTACATAGCAAACAATGCAGCTCCTATCTGGTTTCAGTATGAACTGCAAACCACACACAACTCACCATGGGGAGGTAGCTACATGGTGAGTTGCACCATTTCCCTTCCCACTGGCCATTATAAATATCCCACTACCGCTATCCTTATCTTTTATGTTATCTATGTGGCGAAAACGCCCAGACATAAAAGTTTACACCATATCCTCGTCTTAACCTGCCTAAAAATATATTTCACCTAACAAAACTTTAATCACGAGCGAACATAAGAGTTCTCCTTATTCGTGTGCCCGTGTCTGCGTACCGATCACGGTACCAGACGGAATTCGCTTACTAAAATCCAATAAATCGCGTCCTGTACTAAAATCCATAGCTAAGAATGCAGCGTCTAGCTGGTTTGAGTATGAACTGCAAACCACACACAACTCACCATGGGGAGGTAGCTACATTGTGAATTGCACCCTTTCCCTTCCCAATGGCCATTATAAATATCCCACTACCGCTATACTTATCTCATGTTATATTTTATACTATCCATGTGGCGATAACGCCCACAGATATAAAAGCTTACGCCATATCCACGTCTTAACCTGCCTAAAAATATATTTCACGTCATTAAACTTTAATCACGAGCGAACATAACAGTTCTCCTTATTCGTGTGCCTGTATCTGCGTACCGATCACGGTACCAGACGGAATTCGCTTACTAAAATCCAATAAATCGCGTCCTGTACTAAAATCCATAGCTAAGAATGCAGCGTCTAGCTGGTTTGAGTATGAACTACAAACCACACACAACTCACCATGGTGCGGTAGCTACATGGTGAATTGCAACCTTTCCCTTCCCAAAGGCCATTATAAATATCCCACCTAAAAAAATATTTCACGTCATACAACTTTAATCGCGAGCGAACATAAGAGTTCTCCTTATTCGTGTGCCTGTGTCTGCGTACCGATCACGGTACCAGACGGAATTCGCTTACTAAAATACAATAAATCGCGTCCTGTACTGAACTCCATAGCTAAGAATGCAGCGTCTAGCTGGTTTGAGTATGAACTGCAAACCACCCACAACTCACCACGGGGAGGTTGCTGCATGATGAGCTGCACTCCCTTCCCAACGGCCCTTATAAATGGGCCCCTACACCTATCCTTATCTATCGTTATATTTTATGTATCTATGTGACGATAACGCCCATAGATATAAAACCTTACACGATATCCTCCTCTTAACCTGCCTAAAAATATATTTCACGTACCAAAGGTTTTAATAAAGTGCGAACATAAGAGTTCCTCTTATTGTTTGCCTGTGTCTGCGTACCGATCAGGTACCAGACGGAAATCGCTTAATAAAATCCAATAAATCGCAGCCTATACTAAATAAACTACATAGCAAACAATGCAGCTCCTACTGGTTTCAGTATGAACTGCAAACCACACACAACTCACCATGGGGAGGTAGCTACATGTGAATTGCACCTTTCCCTTCCCACTGGCCATTATAAATATCCCACTACCGCTACTTATCTATGTTATATTTTATGCTATCATGTGGCGATAACGCCCACAGATATAAAAGCTTACCATATCCTCGTCTTAACCTGCCTAAAAATATTTCACTAACAAAACTTTAATCACGAGCGAACATAAGAGTTCTCCTTATTCGTGTGCCTGTGTCTGCGTACCGATCACGGTACCAGACGGAATTCGCTTACTAAAATCCAATAAATCGCGTCCTGTACTAAAATCCATAGCTAAGAATGCAGCGTCTAGCTGGTTTGAGTATGAACTGCAAACCACACACAACTCACCATGGGGAGGTACATGGTGATTGCACCCTTTCCCTTCCCAATGGCCATTATAAATATCCCACTACCGCTATATATCTCATGTTATATTTTATACTATCCATGTGGCGATAACGCCCACAGATATAAAAGCTTACGCCATATCCGTCTTAACCTGCCTAAAAATATATTTCACGTCATAAACTTTAATCACGAGCGAACATAAGAGTTCTCCTTATTCGTGTGCCTGTGTCTGCGTACCGATCACGGTACCAGACGGAATTCGCTTACTAAAATCCAATAAAGCGCGTCCTGTACTAAACTCCATAGCTAAGAATGCAGCGTCTAGCTGGTTTGAGTATGAACTGCAAACCACCCACAACTCACCACGGGGAGGTTGCTGCATGATGAGCTGCACTCCCTTCCCAACGGCCCTTATAAATGGGCCCCTACACCTATCCTTATCTATCGTTATATTTTATGTATCTATGTGACGATAACGCCCATAGATATAAAACCTTACACGATATCCTCCTCTTAACCTGCCTAAAAATATATTTCACGTACCAAAGGTTTTAATAAAGTGCGAACATAAGAGTTCCTCTTATTTGTTTGCCTGTGTCTGCGTACCGATCACGGTACCAGACGGAAATCGCTTAATAAAATCCAATAAATCGCGGCCTATACTAAATAAACTACATAGCAAACAATGCAGCTCCTATCTGGTTTGAGTATGAACTGCAAACCCACACAACTCACCATGGGGAGGTAGCTACATGGTGAGTTGCACCCTTTCCCTTCCCACTGGCCATTATAAATATCCCACTACCGCTATCCTTATCTTTTATGTTATATTTTATGCTATCTATGTGGCGATAACGCCCACAGATAAAAGCTTACACCATATCCTCGTCTTAACCTGCCTAAAAATATTTCACCTAACAAAACTTTAATCACGAGCGAACATAAGAGTTCTCCTTATTCGTGTGCCTGTGTCTGCGTACCGATCACGGTAGCAGACGGAATTCGCTTACTAAAATCCAATAAATCGCGTCCTGTACTAAATCCATAGCTAAGAATGCAGCGTCTAGCTGGTTTGAGTATGAACTGCAAACCACACACAACTCACCATGGGGAGGTAGCTACATGGTGATTGCACCCTTTCCCTTCCCAATGGCCATTATAAATATCCCACTACCGCTATACTTATCTCATGTTATATTTTTACTATCCATGTGGCGATAACGCCCACAGATATAAAAGCTTACGCCATATCCACGTCTTAACCTGCCTAAAAATATATTTCACGTATAAACTTTAATCACGAGCGAACATAAGAGTTCTCCTTATTCGTGTGCCTGTGTCTGCGTACCGATCACGGTAGCAGACGGAATTCGCTTACTAAAATCCAATAAATCGCGTCCTGTACTAAACTCCATAGCTAAGAATGCAGCGTCTAGCTGGTTTGAGTATGAACTGCAAACCACCCACAACTCACCACGGGGAGGTTGCTGCATGATGAGCTGCACTCCCTTCCCAACGGCCCTTATAAATGGGCCCCTACACCTATCCTTATCTATCGTTATATTTTATGTATCTATGTGACGATAACGCCCATAGATATAAAACCTTACACGATATCCTCCTCTTAACCTGCCTAAAAATATATTTCACGTACCAAAGGTTTTAATAAAGTGCGAACATAAGAGTTCCTCTTATTTGTTTGCCTGTGTCTGCGTACCGATCACGGTACCAGACGGAAATCGCTTAATAAAATCCAATAAAGCGCCTATACTAAATAAACTACATAGCAAACAATGCAGCTCCTATCTGGTTTCAGTATGAACTGCAAACCACACACAACTCACCATGGGGAGGTAGCTACATGGTGAGTTGCACCCTTTCCCTTCCCACTGGCCATTATAAATATCCCACTACCGCTATCCTGTTATATTTTATGCTATCTATGTGGCGATAACGCCACAGACATAAAAGCTTACACCATATCCTCGTCTTAACCTGCCTAAAAATATATTTCACCTAACAAAACTTTAATCACGAGCGAACATAAGAGTTCTCCTTATTCGTGTGCCTGTGTCTGCGTACCGATCACGGTAGACGGAATTCGCTTACTAAAATCCAATAAATCGCGTCCTACTAAATCCATAGCTAAGAATGCAGCGTCTAGCTGGTTTGAGTATGAACTGCAAACCACACACAACTCACCATGGGGAGGTAGCTACATGTGATTGCACCCTTTCCCTTCCCAATGGCCATTATAAATATCCCACTACCGCTATACTTATCTCATGTTATATTTTATACTATCCATGTGGCGATAACGCCCACAGATATAAAAGCTTACGCCATATCCGTCTTAACCTGCCTAAAAATATATTTCACGTATAAACTTTAATCACGAGCGAACATAAGAGTTCTCCTTATTCGTGTGCCTGTGTCTGCGTACCGATCACGGCAGACGGAATTCGCTTACTAAAATCCAATAAAGCGCGTCCTGTACTAAACTCCATAGCTAAGAATGCAGCGTCTAGCTGGTTTGAGTATGAACTGCAAACCACCCACAACTCACCACGGGGAGGTTGCTGCATGATGAGCTGCACTCCCTTCCCAACGGCCCTTATAAATGGGCCCCTACACCTATCCTTATCTATCGTTATATTTTATGTATCTATGTGACGATAACGCCCATAGATATAAAACCTTACACGATATCCTCCTCTTAACCTGCCTAAAAATATATTTCACGTACCAAAGGTTTTAATAAAGCGAACATAAGAGTTCCTCTTATTGTTTGCCTGTGTCTGCGTACCGATCACGGTACCAGACGGAAATCGCTTAATAAAATCCAATAAATCGCGCCTATACTAAATAAACTACATAGCAAACAATGCAGCTCCTAGCTGGTTTGAGTATGAACTGCAAACCACACACAACTCACCATGGGGAGGTAGCTACATGGTGAGTTGCACCCTTTCCCTTCCCACTGGCCATTATAAATATCCCACTACCGCTATCCTTATCTTTTATGTTATATTTTATGCTATGTGGCGATAACGCCCACAGACATAAAAGCTTACACCATATCCTCGTCTTAACCTGCCTAAAAATATATTTCACCTAACAAAACTTTAATCACGAGCGAACATAAGAGTTCTCCTTATTCGTGTGCCTGTGTCTGCGTACCGATCACGGTACCAGACGGAATTCGCTTACTAAAATCCAATAAATCGCGTCCTACTAAAATCCAAGCTAAGAATGCAGCGTCTAGCTGGTTTGAGTATGAACTGCAAACCACACACAACTCACCATGGGGAGGTAGCTACATGGTGAATTGCACCCTTTCACTTCCCACTGGCCATTATAAATATCCCACTACCGCAATCCTAATCTTTTATGTTATATTTTATGCTATCTATGTGGCGATAACGCCCACAGATATAAAAGCTTACGCCATATCCTCGTCTTAACCTGCCTAAAAATATATTTCACCTAGCAAAACTTTAATCACGAGCGAACATAAGCTCTCCTTATTCGTGTGCCTGTGTATGCGTACCGATCACGGTATCAGACGGAATTCGCTTACTAAAATCCAATAAATCGCGTCCTGTACTAAACTCCATAGCTAAGAATGCAGCGTCTAGCTGGTTTGAGTATGAACTGCAAATCACCCACAACTCACCACGGCGAGGTTGCTGCGCTTGTGAGTTCCACAACGCGCCCATCCCACCGGCCCTACGAAGCGGGCCCTACCTTTACCCCTTGTATTTTACGACGCCTAAAACTTCATCAACCAAAGTATTGCGCTAATTGTTTCAAAATTTTAATATCTGTGTAGCGGTAACGCCAACAGATGGAACTGCTTTCGCTATATCCTGAGCTGGGCCTACTTAAATATATATATATTTCGCATGTCTATCTCCGTCTGTGTAACGATGACGCTACCAGATGGAAATCTACCAAAACGCAAGGAAACGCCTACACTAACTAGTCTTTCTAACAATGAACGCAGCGTCTCGGTGATCTGAGTATGAACTGCAAATCACACAGAACTCACAGCACTGGGAAGTTGTTTCGCATGCGAGTTCCACAACGAGCCCATCCCACCGGCCCTACGAAGCGGGCCCTACCGTTACCCCTTGTATTTTACGAAGCTTAAAACTTCATCAACCAAAGCATAGCACTCATTGTTTCAAATTTTTTTTAATATGTATCTGTGTAGCGGTAACGCCAAGAGATGGAACTGCTTTCGCTATATCCTGAGCTGGGCCTACTTAAATATATATATATTTCGCATGTCTATCTCCGTCTGTGTAACGATGACGCTACCAGATCGAAATCTACTAAAACGCAAGGAAACGCATACACTAACTAATCTTTCTAGCAAAGAACGCAGCGTCTCGCTGATCTGAGTATGAACTGCAAATCACACACAACTCACAGCACTGGGAAGTTGTTTCGCATGCGAGTTCCACAACGAGCCCATCCCACCGGCCCTACGAAGCGGGCCCTACCTTTACCCCTTGTATTTTACGACGCTTAAAACTTCATCAACCAAAGCATAGCGCTCATTGTTTCAAAATATTTTAATGTATCTGTGTAGCAGTAACGCCAACAGATGGAACTGCTTTCGCTATATCCTGAGCTGAGCCTACTTAAATATATATATATATATATATATATATATTATTTTTTTATTTTTTTTTTTCCAGATTTACTGCCGATTCGTACCTAAAGAGGTGGTACATATCTCGGCGAGGCAGTGAGTGGGTGATGTTACTGTGCTGGGGGTGGTAGACCAGGGGAATGAGTAAGGGTTAGTGATGTAGGTCACATCCGCATCCGCATCCGCGGAACATCCGCACATTTTCTCGCATCCGCATCCGCATCTGCATCCGCACTTTGGACTGCGAATGTCGTGCGGATGTGGACCGTTGAGATAAAACGTCATTAATAAGCGGAAATTATCAAATTCTACTATAATAATAGAACTAGCTCATTGTGCGCAAAAGTGATACAAGCGACAAGACGAGAGGCTGTTCTTGTATGAAGTTACTCTCTTGCAGCCTACTTAGATCCACGTTACAAAGCTAAGTTATTTTCACCTAGTACATTAGAACGAGTTAAATCATCACTTGGCAAAGCAGTTGAAGAGCTTCAATCTCTTGAATCTGTCGCTTCGCCACCCACCAAAAGAATAAAAGTTTCAGTGACAGAACCAACACCTTCAACAAGCAAATCTATCACAGAATCTCTCTCTGTTTCTTGAGTCAAGCAGCGATGGCGAGACCTACGCGATGTCAAAAGATGTAGTAAAAATGATCGAGAGCTATCACCAAGAAAAACGCCTGGCTGCATGTGACAATCCTATTAGTTGGTGGAAAAATGCGCAGAATATCTATCCATACTTGAGTAAACTTGCAAGGAAACATTTAGCACGTCCTCCAACAAGCGTACCAAGCGAGAGATTATTTAGCAGTGAGTGCTGGATTAATATATGATGAAAAGAGAAACAGACTGGCAGCAGAAAAGGCAGAAAAATTAATGTTCCTTAAGCATAACCTTCCTATAATTAAGTTTGAATATTAAACGATGAACATCTTAGTTTACTTTGTTTTAATTACTCATTTATAAATATGCCTAATAAAACTTTAAACTTAATATAAATAGTTATCAAGCTAATTAAAGATCTCTTTCTATAAGGGTGGAGGTTGGGGAAAGAGGTCGGGTAACACAATTATGGTTTCTAATTGTGGCTGACTCAACAAAATATAACGAATTTATTTGCAGACGAATTCACTAATTGATTTCTACAATATATTAGTTAGATGCTTGCTATTATTTTATATGTTCAGGGAAAAGTACAGCAATTATTGTACAATTAATCAATTATACTACATTATAGCTACAGCTCTCTATATAATAACTTATTATATACGTTAAACACAACAAATCTGGAATATATCCTAAAAAATAACGAAAATGTAGACATCCGCATCCGCATCCGCGGATGTGAAAAAAATGACATCCGCTACATCACTAGTAAGGGTCAGTCAATGGATAGTAGGTAGGAGGAGTACGGTTTCAGATGCGATGGAGCAGATGGGAGTGAGTAGGGAAAAGGAGAACCGCTTCCGCTGAAAAGTGGGGGCCGTCGGCAAGTATGGATCGTAAGCAGTTGGGTATGGGGTTTTCGGCCGAGAGGGGGAAACACCTGCGACGGAGAGCGGACAGCTTTGAGCATTCCACCAGGTGTAAGACAGTGATAGGGGTATGGCAGGTAGGGCAAAGCGGGGCTGGCGAGTTCGCCATAAGGTGTCCGTGGGTGATGCGGGTGTGACCTATGCGGAGACGGTCTAGGATTACTTCTTTAAGTGGACTATTGTGGTTTTCGGGGGATCCATTAGTTGATGAAGGGGGATGGGTAAAGGTGTAGGCGCTAGGAGGTTGGAGTGTGAAGGGAGATCTGGAGTTCGCGAAATTGAAGGCTGGGTCGGGAACATGGCTGGCTATCTACCGTTCACCAGGGAAGGAATCGGTCGGCCTGTCGAACCCTGCGGAGGTTGCGGGGTCGAGTCGGCCGAGCGAGACCGGAAGCGTGGATCACGGCAGACAGAGGAACATCGTGGGCTGAGCGGGTCAGAAACCTTGACGGGCTTCTATGGTCGGGCCAGGGGGGGGCACGTTAACCCCTAAAGCGGCGCTACCCCGCCTGTCCGGGGTCTCACAGCGGACCCTAGGCGGTGACAGGGGGTACTAAAAAGACCGGGCGGGAGGGAGGGAGGACGTACTCAGGGTAGTTGATACGGAGGGGGCCGGGGATGTTGGGGGGGTAGGTACTATGGGGGTGGAAAGAGGTGAATCGGAGTGGTCTCGTGGAGGGGTGGAGAATATGGCACCAAGAGCAAGGGCAGATCCATGAGACTCGTGGGCGTGGGCGCGGCCGAGCTTCCATCGGTCACACCGTGCAGCCGCGGCAGAGCCGCATCCACTGGATCCACAGGGCTGAGTCTCGTCGTACGGGGCGGGTCGTGGATTTCGGCCACTATTGTCAGAGTCTGTGGGGGTAGAGCGGTGGGACTTCTGCGATGGGAAGAGATGGACATAGTAGACGTGGTGGGCGGTGTAAGGGTCCGAGCCGTCTTCTTGGTCCTAGGGGAAGAGGGAGAGACGTTGGAAGGCCGTAGGGTCTGGCGACACGCTCCGGCGTCTCCGCCTCGACGGCTTGCTCCGGGCGGCAGATTCGGGCGTGTACAGGGAGTACTGGGAAGGCAGGGTTTGAGGTGGCTGGGACCCGGGTGCCCTGGTCCAAGACTCCTGAGGGATTCGTGGCAGGTGAGGTGCGGGAAGAAGGAACGGTGGGGGGACAGGGGACCGTCGGGTCCTGCGAGGAGTTGCATTGTGGGGAACAGGGGGCAGTGGCTGGGGGGGGGGGGTTCGGCGGCAGGCCAGGGCGGCGTGCCGAGATGACAGAGCCGAGAGCAGCGGCATAGGACACCCCCGGCCTCACCTCCCGACTCCGCACCCTGTCTCGTGCCTCACGGGGGCTAAGGAAGTCCGACACTTGTAGGCCGCGGACCTCCTTCTCGAACTTGTAGAAAAGGCATTCGCGGGATGAAGAGAGGTGTGCGCCTTCACAGTTGGAGAATTTGGGTGTATTGGGGCACCTGTCAGGGTGAGCAAGTCGTCCACAGTGCACACACAATTGATGCGGCTGTCGACAAACGGAGCTGACGTGTCCGAATTTATTGCATTTGAAACAACGGGTCGGGTCTGGGACGTATGGGGGGATAGAAAACTCGCATGAGGCGCGGTCTCCCATACCCAATACAATACGGCCAGGGGGGATTAGTGTGTTAAAAGTAAGGAGCAGACGTGGGGTGGGGGAGGGGGTGCCTCCCTGTCGGGATGTGAAACGATAGATCTTAGTAACTCCTTGGGGTGCGAGGTCCTCCAGGAGCTCGTTCACTGCGACCGACAGTAGGCGGGTGGCGTAAATAGTGCCCCGACTCTGGTTCAGGCGAGGGTGTGGGGAAACGGACACCGAGCATCCAAGGACCTCAGTGATGGAGAGTGGGGCTTTCGTCTCTGCGGCTGAGCGTGATTTTACGAGGAGGGAGCCATCCCTCTGTGGGCGTACGTCATAGCGGCTGGAGTTGCTGTAGGTTCGGATCGCCTGGAACGTCCGTTCAGAGTTGTTCGGGAGGGACCCAGATGTAGGCCGAATCATCAGGAATTTGTGGATACTTGGAAGGGAGAGGGAGGCTGTAGAGTCGAAATGTACTGGGATATTCAACGGTCGGTAGGACGGCCGTGAATGCCGGCTCCCCCGTCCGCCGCGAGGCTCTCTCCGCGGGGAGGTGGGCTGACGGCGGGTGAGGGGGACATATGGGGAGAGCAAGAAGCCGGGTTGTGGGGGCAAGTCCTCGGTGGAACTTGACTTGCCCGAAGGTGGCTGAAGTGGGCTGAGGCGAGACCCCTGCTCCAGAGAGTGTAGGTCCAAGGGCGTAGTCGAGGGACGGACTGGGGTCGGCAACGGAAAAGGAGAGTGCAAGCGTTCCGCTTCCACAGGGGGGTCAACCCCATTAGGTTGCGGTCTTCCAGTGGTAAAGGACTCGAGGGCCTGGTTGCCCACCACCCGAGTGTTGAGAGGAGTAGTAGTCCGGGAATGAGAAGCAGTAGTCGTAAGCCGGGGGGGAGAAGTGTCCATAGCAAACAAAAAAGAACTTCATCCCCCGCGCGCATCCAGCCACCACCGACTCCAACAAGGGAAAGGCGAAGTGTGGGCACACTTGGTCCCACCGCCGATAGATGTCACGCAGGGGAGATACACCCGCACCCAGTCCCTGTGCCTGAAAGGCGGCCACTCTCATCCAACGCGCGGTGAAAAGTGGCAGGGACAGGGTTTGGGTTTGGTTGGAAAGCGACAAGGGTGCAGGGCAACCGCCTCCCACACCCAAGGGCCAAGGAAAGGGTCAAAATCAAGGTCCAAAGAACAACGCCAAAAAAACAGGGAGAAGCCAGAAAGAATGGGTTAAAGGAGAAAGAAAGAAAAAGAAGCAGGAGATCAGCCGGGTCCCCAAACGGGTCCAATGGTCCACGAGGGCAGAGAAAGCCCTTACACCGAAGAAAGGTGTATTCCCAAATTCGCCACAGAGGGACGCGCCCTATAGCTCCGGACAAAGCAAAGGGATATATATATATATATATATATATATATATATATATATATATATATTTCGCATGTCTTCCTCCGTGTAACGATGACGCTACCAGATCGAAATCTACCAAAACGCAAGGAAACGCCTACACTAACTAGTATTTCTAACAATGAACGCAGCGTCTCGCTGATCTGAGTATGAACTGCAAATCACCCAGAATTCACAGCACTGGGAAGTTGTTTCGCATGCGAGTTCCACAACGAGCCGATCCCACCGGCCTTACGAAGCCGGCCCTACCTTTACCCCTTGTATTTTACGAAGTTTAAATCTTCATCAATCACAGCATAGTGCTCATTGTTTCAAATTTTTTTAATATGTATCTGTGTAGCGGTAACGCCAACAGATGGAGCTGCTTTCGCTATATCCTGAGCTGGGCCTACTTAAATATATATATATTTCGCGTCTATCTCCGTCTGTGTAACGATGACGCTACCAGATCGAAATCTACTAAAACGCAAGGAAACGCATACACTAACTAGTCTTTCTAGCAAACAACGCAGTCTCGCTGATCTGAGTATGAACTGCAAATCACCCAGAACTCACAGCACCGAGAAGTTGCTGCGCATGTGAGTTCCACAACGAGCCCATCCCACCGGCCCTACGAAGCGGGCCCTACCTTTACCCCTTGTATTTTACAAAGCTTAAAACTTCATCAACCAAAGCATAGGGCTCATTGTTTCAAAATTTTTTAATATGTATCTCTGTAGCGGTAACGCCAACAGATGGAACTGCTTTCGCTATATCCTGAGCTGAGCCTACTTAAATATATATATATTTCGCATGTCTATCTCCGTCTGTGTAACGACGACGCTACCAGATCGAAATCTACTAAAACGCAAGGAAACGCATACACTAACTAATCTTTCTAGCAAAGAACGCAGCGTCTCGCTGATCTGAGTATGAACTGCAGATCACACAGAACTCACAGCACTGGGAAGTTGTTTCGCATGCGAGTTCCACAACGAGCTCATCCCACCGGCCCTACGAAGCGGGCCCTACCTTTACCCCTTGTATTTCACGACGCTTAAAACTTCATCAACCAAAGCATAGCGCTCATTGTTTCAAAATATTTTAATATGTATCTGTGTAGCGGTAACGCCAACAGATGGAACTGCTTTCGCTATATCCTGAGCTGAGCCTACTTAAATATATATATATATATATATATTAGGGTGGTCCAAATCCATAGGGGGAAATTTCAAAATTGTCTTAGATAGTCTCCACAAGTGTGGTTTTTGTCCATTTAGTGTCCACATGGTCTGTGCAAAATTGCAGCGTGATTGGTGAATATTTAGAGGTCGCCCCACTCTGAATATATATATATTATATAATGTACTTTTTCTTCCGTAGGTCCGATGGCTCAAACTCGATCAATTCCAAAAGTTTGGCTTCTAGGGATGGCAACTGGAACTTTATCCACGTCAAGGCTCCCTACATGCCTTGACGCCCTCCTCTTGGGGCAATACCACCACATCAATCAAAAGCAAACCACCTCTGACAGTCTGAACCAGGCATGCCAGAGGGTGATTGAAGTCTGGACCCGAGCGCGGATCCCAACTCAACGGATCGACTCCTGTGTCCGTAAGCTTTCAAAGCTTTTAGACCGCTACAAAACACTCAAGAAGCACAGGACCAGGCAACGTGCCAGCGATAGAATGAATGAAGACATCTTCAAAGCGGACATCCAGGAACTGTTTGACATCGCAACCAGTGATGCCATGAGCACAATCGTCAACGTTGAGGACCGAAATTTCCTGTCCATGCAGCGCAAGGACGTCAATTCTTGCAGCATGGCTGGCATTGATAAGGAAACGACTACACAAGAGGACAGAAAGCGATCAGAATGGAGAAGGAAGCCAAGAGGAAGGCAAGGCATGAAGGAACACAGAAAGATTTGGAAGAAGCAGGAGTGTCATCAATTGATCTTTCCTCTTCTTCTTCTTCCCTTTTTTCGCAAGACGACGACGACTATAGACCATCGGTTCCGATTCCTTCTTCGTCTGAAGCTCCGGCACCAAAGCGTCCCAAGAACAAGGTTACGAACATTTTCCAATCTCCAGAAGTCATTGGAGCAATGGATCGCACCAATCTTTCTGACCGGAATGCTGTTTTCGTAACTGGAGCTGTATTACAGGCCGCGGGGCATGATCTGTCTGGGATGACGTGCTCTCGGAGCTCTATTCATCGCTACAGAGAAAGTGGGCGAGAACAGGCAGCTCGAGAAGACCTAGAATCATTCTCTCTAGAAGACCCTGTCCTTCTCCATTGGGACGGAAAGCTTCTCCCCGGCATTGAAGGGAAGAAGACGAATGTGCATCGGATAGCAATCCTTATAACATTCAATGGACAGGAGAAGCTGCTTGGTGTCCCAAAGATGAAACAAGGAACTGGAGAAGCACAGGCCCAGGCATGCCTTCAAACTATGAAATTATGGAACGTGGAACAGCATGTGAGAGGTCTCGTCTTCGATACCACTGCGTCAAACACGGGTTTACATCGCGGAGCCTGTGTCAGGATTGAAGAAGCATTGGGTCACGAGCTAGTTTGGATCGGTTGTCGACATCATATACTGAAGTCGTACTTGCTGATGTCTTTGCCTCAATATTTGGCTCAACAGGAAGTCCTGAACAGGCCTTTTTAAGCGATTTCAAAAGGAATGGCCATCTCTCTCCCACGAAGCATTTGTCTCAGCATCGGACAGCTTGTTCGAGAACCCTCAACTCCAAGAGATGAGAAGAGATGCTCACTTACTTACCTAACGCTCTTCAGGCAAGCCAACCTCGTGACGACTACAAGGAGTTCCTTAAACTATCTTTGCTCTTCCTGGGTGGAAAGACTGGTGGTCAACTCTTTATCCGAGCTCCGGGTCCCATGCACCACGCGAGATGGATGGCGAAGGCGATTTATGCGCTCAAAATCTACCTCTTTCACTATCAATTCAAGCTCACAGCACGCGAAGAACGAACGTGACTCAGCTGGCTTTATTTGTCAGTCTGATTTACGTCAAGTACTGGCATGAAGCGCCAATGGGGACACAAGCTCCTCTCAATGATCTCAAAATGCTGCATCTTCTGGAAAAATATCCACACGGAGGAGCTGCACAAGCGGCGAAGACAGCTCTAAGACGCCACCTGTGGTACTTGTCGGAGCATCTGATTGGACTGGCCTTCTTCGATAATAGGATCGATCCTGATACCAAAAGGAGAATGGTTCAACACCTCCAACATCCCCAAAAGAATGGCTGCCCCCGACGAATCGACATGGCGGAAGCTGGTGTTGAAAATGATGTGGCATCCTTCGTCACGAAAAGGACATTGACCCTCTTTGATGCCTTGAAAGTTGGAGGTAAGGAGGAAGCGCGCCAGTTACTTCAAAAAGATCCACGGGAATGGCCAAATGACAAGAACTACAGGGAACTTAGAGATCGCGCCTTAAAGATGAAAGTCGTCAATGATGCTGCCGAGCGAGGTATTGCTCTCGAACAACGCTACAATGACACTTTGACACGAAACGAGGACCAGAAGCAGTACCTCCTACAACTCGTAGCCGCCCACCGAAAACAGATACCAATACCATCCAAGGCGACTCTGATGCAGAAGAAATAATGAAGATACACCCATTATCATGTCCTATTGTCTTACTGTTTTCTTTCATATTCTTTGAGAACAAAAAAAAATTTAGTTATTCAGTTGTCTATATATTTTCCCAAATTTTCAAAAAGGGGGAAAGTGGGGCGACCCCTAAATATTAACCGAATAACGTGAAACTTCGCACAAATACTGTCCACACCAAGAGGCATAAAACCAACCTTGTGGAGAACTTAGTCGATGCTTTAACTTTTTGGACCACCCTAATATATATATATATATATATATATATATATATATATATATATATATATATTTCGCATGTCTACCTCCGTGTAACGATGACGCTACCAGATCGAAATCTACAAAAACGCAAGGAAACGCCTACACTAACTAGTATTTCTAACAATGAACGCAGCGTCTCGCTGATCTGAGTATGAACTGCAAATCACCCAGAATTCACAGCACTGGGAAGTTGTTTCGCATGCGAGTTCCACAACGAGCCCATCCAACCGGCCTTACGAAGCGGGCCCTACCTTTACCCCTTGTATTTACGAAGTTTAAAACTTCATCAATCACAGCATAGTGCTCATTGTTTCAAATTTTTTAATATGTATCTGTGTAGCGGTAACGCCAACAGATGGAACTGCTTTCGCTATATCCTGAGCTGGGCCTACTTAAATATATATATATTTCGCATGTCTATCTCCGTCTGTGTAACGATGACGCTACGAGATCGAAATCTACTAAAACGCAAGGAAACGCCTACACTAACTAGTCTTTCTAGCAAACAACGCAGTCTCGCTGATCTGAGTATGAACTGCAAATCACCCAGAACTCACAGCACCGAGAAGTTGCTGCGCATGCGAGTTCCACAACGCGCCCATCCCACTGGCCCTACGAAGCGGGCCCTACCTTACCCCTTGTATTTTACGACGCCTAAAACTTCATCAACCAAAGCATAGCGCTCAGTCAATCTTTCAAAATTTGTTAATGAAATGAAATGATAATGAACTGAAAATATTTATTTGCAGCCTATACTTCATATGACAAATATTATTTATACAATGACTGGTTACATACTAAGAATAAAAATATACAATTGATTAAACATAATAGTAATGTCGAAGTTAAGTGGAGCTACAGACACGTTTTCGTACCCAGAAGTCCACAGTTTTATGCCTTTGGGCTTTTAGGATAGATGGCAGGACTCATGGATAGCCCGGATAATCGGGTTGGTTGAATTTTTAATTCTTTGCATTAAACTGTATTGAGCACGTCTTTTTACTTCCGGGGCGCTCGAGACATTGCGGGTAGCAAACATTTGCGAAGCTGAGCTTCTCAGGATTAATTATGTAAGAGTCTAGAAGTCCTGTTGTACAGCAATTTAGAGTCCTGCCAGAACCTTTTTTATAATTCACCCAGAGTTGATGTCCGTATATATTACTGCAGAAAGTACGAAAGAGAGTGTATCTCTCTGTATCTGAATGTGTGTGTGTAGCGGTAACGCCAACAAATGCAAACACTTTTGCCATATCCTGATCTTAATCTACCTAAAAATGACACTAACTCACAATACATTCCACCTATTTAATAAATTATTTACTTCAAATTTCCAGTTAAGAAAGAAAGAACTGTTCAGATTTTCCGTGTAATTCGGTAGTTATGTTACCAAAAAAACTTTTACTCACCTAGAATATTCTTAAATTAATATACAAAATCTTCACTTAAATAATTAAACCAAAGTTCAACCAGCATCATGACCCACCATACTAACACTTAACAAAATGCAAGCTAAAATACTTTAATATATAAAATGTCCACTAACATATTGCGCTTTCATCTAGTAATATATCGTTGCAGTGATAACGCTGATGGATACAAAGGTTTTCAAGATATTCTCATTCCCTTCGTTGCCAATTTCCAGTCATAATTATAATGGTGAGACTCAGAGAATGTCAAGGTAACGATATCGTTACTAGACAAAATGTTGTTACTAAAATGGCAAACGCCACCATACTAAATAAATTGCAAAACGTTTTTGTTACATCACTAGAGTAGCTTTCTATTCAGGAATGTATACATCAAGCGATAATAACGCTCATAGATATAAAGGTTTTCACTCGGTAATCCAACGTTTTCGTATTTCGAGTTTGGTAACTGAAACACAGTTAGTGAATCGTTTCCAAAACTGTCTCCAAAAAAATACCGTACTCCCGAGCTTTAACTGTTTCGGAAATTCTGTAGCCTGTTTCATAAAATGCATGCTACTTATTTTAGTATTTTTTTTCTCAATTAGGCACTGATATCTAACTACAAACTATTATCTAGGCATAGGCATACTGTTTTATTATTGTTTTAAGAGACAATGGAGTTATTGAAAAAGGTGAACTTACTCAGGTTCTAGGCCTAAGTTAACTTTGTAGCGACCTGGAAAAGTCCAGCCAAACCAGAACAATATGTTGTGAAAATAGTTTTCCTGTACAATCTGGTCACATATTATTATAGCTTAATTAACAAATTATAATTAACTATCATAATAATTAACTCATAATAATTACATAAAATATAAAAACCAAAATACAAAACATATTTAAACACCTGTAGGTAAATACTGTTCCAAGAGGGAGGTTTTTCATGAGGCATAGTTTCTGTGCCTAACCTAGGTATAAATTATTTTTATACAATATTAAATTAACCTAATGATTAATTTAAGAAAACATTTTTTAAACTTGTTCAATTTCCTGGTTAAATTTGTACGATACCTCAGCCATTAATTAATTATTTATCAGCATAATTTTCCTTCGATATTAATTGATTTTAGTTAAGAAACACTTACCCACATTTAGGCTGAAAATGAAGGAACGCTTTGGCTTACATCAGAATAACGGACACCATCTCCAAGAACATTTTATTTCCCCATAATTTCTTGGATTTATAGGTTTCAGCATATGCTGATTTTAAATGTTAAGAAATAAATTTTTTAGAAAAACTTTTTTCTAAAAAAGAAGAAGGCATACAGTTGACGTAACCGGGCCTTCAATGTTATTCCGATGTCCGCCATTGAAGGCCAGGTTAGGTCAACTGTATGCCCCTGACAATTGGTTAGGTTAAGTTGTGTTATTTTCGTGCCAAATTTCACTGTCTATAGAAAACCCGGTGCTACTGTAGTATACGGTCTACCTACGATTCGGCGGTCTACCTTTTATTTATAGCTTTATCTTGTTTACTAATTGTTTGCTTACATCCCATTGTCAATCGCCCTTGACGATTGGTTAGGTTTAGTCACGATATTTTCGTTAGTTTTAACGAAAATATCATGATTAAACCTAACCAATCGTAGGTAGACCGCATACTACAGTAGCACCGAAAACCCACTCACTGCAATTTGTATATTCATTATTTTTCATATCATGATGATGGTGTTAAAAGCTCAATTATTTCTTCCATGATTCTGAGAACACTCAGGATGTGTAGCCCACATTTGCTGGACTCAGAAAATTCAAAGATTTGGAACATTTTTAAGGATTTAAAATATCCCGAGTGGTTTATCAGAAAGGCGTATTTTAAAGCCAGGAAATCTTTCTATGCCCCTGAGGAACCTTTAGTTAACAAAAAACAATAATTGAGTTTGCCTTACATTTCCGGCTTAGAAAGTGTAAGACCTTTGAAGAAAGATTTGACATTCAAATATTATTCTACTATAAAAAGTAAGTTGGTTATGAATAACTTTGCAAAACAGGAGAAAGCTGGTGTCTACAGCATTCCCTGTAAAAATTGTGATTTAGTATATGTAGAAGAGACTGGAAGAAATATTGAAACTCGTATTAAACATAAATATGCCTTCAGATGTTGTAACACTAATAATGCAATTTTTTATCACGCCAGCCAAAATAATCATGCCATAGATTGGGAATCAAGTAAGTTACTTTATAAATGTAATAATTATATCAAATGAAAAATAATAGAATCTGTATGCATAGAACAAGAGATAATTTTAATGTGTGAAGGTACTTATAAGCTGGACCCTTTAATGAGATTCTTGGTCAAAAAATCCCTTCCGGTGTCGGGTGAACGGGATTTACGACCTGTTTATGTGGTTTTCTTCTTTACTTTTGTCTCAAGAATACACCCTGCGATTTATCAAACACATTTATACATCACTATAATACAGGGCGTCCCAAAAAAATGTATACACACTTTAACAGCTGATAGCTCAATTGATGTTGCTTTCTTTCCAAGTTAAACCCATTAGAATTAATAATGGCAGTCAGACTAAGCTTTGAACAAAGGAAATTCATTCTAAAATGCTACTGGAAGTGTGAAAACGCAGTTGAAGTGCAAAGACAGTTTAGGAGGGAGTTTCAAACAGATCCACCAACGCGACTTACCATCACTCGAATTAGAGATAAGTTTGAAGCCGATGGAACTGTTCAGAATGTCCACAAGAAGCGTTCCGGAAGACCACGGACATCGACAAGCTCCACAAAGCAAGAAAGAGTACTGGAAACGTATCACCAAAGTCCAAGAAAATCTGTGCGGCAAGCGAATCGTGAGGTAGGAATTTCAGAATCGTCTGTCCAACGCATTTTGAAGCGCGGTCAATGGAAAAGTTACATTCCAAGATTAGTCCATGCTAGTAATGAAGATGATCCGGACCGAAGAGTGGAGTATTGCGAGTGGTACTAGGCACGATGTGGATGTGGATTGGACGAAGGGGTTTCGTAGAATACCCTCCGCGTTCACCAGACCTCACACCACTAGACTTTTTTTATAGGGATACTTAAAAGACAAAGTCTACGCTATAAAACCTGCAACAGTCGCTGAATTGAGAGCAGCCATTGAACGAGAATGCACACAAATACCAAACGAAATGTTTCGTGATGTTTGCGATTCCATTGCTTCGCGTTATCAGCAGTGCCTGGACCAGAACGGACGTCAGTTTGAAAACAGGCGTTGACAAAACAATTAAATAATGTCTGTAGATTCTATTACATTTTGAAAATGAAATGTATTTTAATAAACACTGCCTTTATAATTATTTAAAGTGTGTATACATTTTTTTGGGACGCCCTGTGTATATATATGTGTGTGTGTGTGTGTGTGTGTGTGTGTGTGTGTGTGTGTGTGTGTGTGTGTGTGAATTTCAGATTTCAAACTACATTTCAGATTTTTAATGAAAATGACTTACCTAACCTAACTGTTCCTAACCTGACCTAATTTAAACTAACTTTTTCTTTTTAGTACCTACCTCATTCAGATCTACTTCAAATGTTCAGCTGCGCGGAAGGAACCAATATGAAAGTACTGATTTCGGCCATAGGCCAAGTTACTCGATTATAATATTGCAATTTTTAAGAATATCAGTTAAATAAAACGTTATAAATTAAATACATAATTTTATAAGAATAAATTTTATAATTTTAAAAAGACAGAAAAACATAGACCTACCTACCTGGCTACGAAGTGGTCGTTATAAATGCAGGCAGTTTCACAGAAAAAAATGCAAGACACTACGTCAGTTCACACAAGTTAAAGGTAGCAGCCCTCTTTGGTAACACTTCTACTGTATAATAAACATTTCTAATTTTTATACATTCAAGTAGGTCATCTATGTGTAAAAAAAAATTTACAAAATTGTATGCACTATAGTACATTAATAAATGGAACATTTATTTTCCATGTTACATATTTAAAATAAGGGCAGTGTGTGAAAGAGTAGTTAACAACTTAACATCAGCCACTTTCAAGGTAATGTTCAATAAAAAATTTGGGAACGATGGCCTAGGCTATAAGGGATAAGCCTAAATAGGCCTAGACCTACTTCACAAACTTCTAAAATTACCCAAACAACTGCTGTCTATCTTAATATCACACTAAACAAATTCTTAATAAAATTAGAATTAGTAACTGCTAAATTGGTCTTACCATTTTCACTCTTCATCACGGTTTTCATGGAAAAAGTGCGTAAGAGATTTCGGTTCAGGTTGCGGTCAGAGCGTTCTAAGTCGAAAATGACAAGGCCAAGAGCACATCACTGGTAACCATAGGAAAACCAATAAAATTACTCTAATATACGATGAAAAATTAGTCTCTCAAATTATTTATATTAACTTAAAAGTATTCGTAAAGCAGAATCTGACGATCTTTCAACCCAACATTATTTACAGTTGACCTAACTCGGGGAAGTCCCGCAGATTTCTGTCGACACTTTATTCCGCCAAATTTCACCGCCCAAAAAGAACCGCCAAAAAAAATTATAAATAAAAAAAAAATACAAAACCTACCGCCAAATTCCACCGCCAATGAAGGCCAAGTGGTGTCCCTTCAATTAATATAAAGACCGCGTAGTGTCAATTTTTGCATCATGTTTAGAAATAAAGCGCGCCATTTGCAGATCCAATTCGTACTTTTGACCTCCAGTAAAAACGAACTAGTCTACTTTAATTTCTTCCACAGTTCATCTTTCGTTAAATTTATATTAAGTTATTAATAATTCTGTTTTATAAACCGAATATTACCTTTAAAACAATTAATTCCTCATTAATTCTTATATAAATTTACGTTTCTCTTAGTTACGCTAAGTTTACTTTAGGTTAACTTTACGTTACTATTAATTATGGTTGACTTTACGTTGGATTAAATTTACGTTACTATTAATTAGGATTAAACTTGTTACCATTATTTACTTTATATTTTATGTTTACTGTTAGTTACTAGTTAAATTTTCCTAATTTACTTATGCAATTTACAAATTGATCAATTACATAGGAGAAAAAATGTTAAAACGTTCAATAAATTAAAATAATCCACCAAAACTAACAAATTCAGCTAAGTGTCCCATTCCAGTGAACTCTTGTAGGCCTCTTCAGTGAGGTAAACACTTTATTCTCGTTTTACAACACACCTGTCCGATATTCCACATAAACACAGTCATCTACTCGAATTGTTTTCAGTGTTAAACTGAAGCAACACACCTAATTTATCGTAAATCTTCAACTGTAAAAAGTGCATAATTTTGGGTTCCCATCTAAACCTCTCCTAACCCTATTTTAATTTCGTTCACAAATGTTATACTCTAAAATTGGCCTATTTACAAACGCAATACCGAGCCGTAATCACAAATGAACTCTGGTTATTAACCCTGACCTGCTTCGTAATGACAACCCACCTTATCCTATCACAAAAAGAACTAGCAACTGTACATACAACTCTTAATTCTAATAATCAATGTACAAACTGTAAACGTAATAATGCAATGATTAATTACTAGAGTGAGTTACAAGGAGTTACAAGGAAAAGAAGTACCTCAAAAGGCCTTGCGGCCCATACCGAGGAGGTACCAATGGCAACGGGTGCCACGGAAAACTTTCTACACACTCAAATAGTGTGCAAGATTTGGTCTAACCTTTTCTTGAACTGATCCACAGAGGAACTGTTCACAACTTCCGAAGGTAACCTGTTCCATGTGTCACAGATCTTATACGTAAAGTAATTCCCACACACTAGTCCTAAACAGTTTCAAATCCAACTTCCAACCATTGTTGCGAGTTGGGTTATCATTTAAACTAAACATACTTCTAAAATCGACATCGTTCAACCCGCGTAAGAGCTTGAAAACCTCGATCAGTTGACCGCGCAGCCTCCGAGTTTCAAGCGAAAACAAGTTCAGGGCGCGTAACCGTCGATTGTAGCCCATATGCATAACGGAAGGGATTAACTTTGTGGCCCTCGCCTGCACTCGCTCCAGCCTCTCAATATCTTTCCTGAGGGTGGGCGACCAGAACTGCACAGCATACTCCAGGTGCGGCCGAACAAGGGAATTGTACAGTGAGAGCACAATCTCCTTGTTCCGAAACTGAAATTGCCTCCTGATATAACCCAATAGTTTCTGGGCTTTCTTTTCCACCTCTACACACTGTTTCGTAAACTTAAGATCGCTGCTAATTAGCACACCCAAGTCCTTTTCTAAATCAGTCACCTCGATATTACTACCCAACATCGAGTAGGCCGACTTGGGATTGGCGTAGCCAATGTGCATAACTTTGCATTTACCCAAGTTAAACGCCATTTGCCATTTTTCGGAGAGAGAGAGAGAGAGAGAGAGAGAGAGAGAGAGAGACCTTAAAAAAAGTAAGGGGACTACAGCTCGAAAACTTCATAGATGCTTACCTTAGCATATTGGTCGTCTTAATTGAGAAGTTGATCGATGTGTCCCCCTTCCTGCTCAATGCAAGCCTCCAAACGTGGACGCCACTGATCAATACACCTATTTACATATCGTTGAGACACCTCTCAGCCGAGCAAAATTCTTTCGCGTAGTTCATGTGTCTGTTATATTGATACAAGGGATGTAAACTTTGGACTTCAGGGCTTCCCAAACACCATAATCTAGTGGTGAAAGATCGGAGCTACAGTACTAGTCGGCCATATATTGGGTTCGATAAAATCCGGTTTCGTTCTCAAGGAATGTGACAGTTTGGCGCCATCTTGTTGGAAAGTATATCTTTCACCACTAATTCGTCAAATGTCAGTTACATCGAGTGAAAGATATACTTTCCAACAAGATGGAGCGTTAAGCAGGAAGGGGGACACATCGATCAACTTCTCAATTAAGACGAACATGCTAAGGTAAGTATCTATGAAGTTTGGGAGCTCTAGTCCCCTTACTTTTTTTAATATGACAGTTTATCTCTAAGGGGTCACTTTTTTTGGATCAATCCCGAATAGGCACCTGAAATCATTTTTAGGTGCTTAATCTGGGATTGAGGCAAAACACAGGTGCTTAATCTGGGATTGAGGAGAAAAAAATATAAACAGTTTTTAGAGATATAATTTCATTGTTTTTATCAATATTTGAAAAAATCAACCCTAACCTATATCTATACCAATTTATGTGGCAAGATAGATTTGCTTCAGATGGATTCAGAAACATTCGGGCTCATATTGCAGGAATTTATATCTAAAATTTTTCTTTATTCATTAAACCACTTTAAACCTTCTATAACTTTGCCTTTATTACATTTGTAATAAACTTTGTATAAACAATAAATTTTGTAATCATCAGGTTTTTTTTATTTAATTCCTTGCAAGGTGCCTATTCTGGGATTGAGGTTGAACGCAGGTGCTTCATCTGGGATTGAGGTACATCAGGTGCCTATTCTGGGATTGACCCCTTTTTTTTACCAACCCGTGTGTGTGTGTGTGTGTGTGTGTAAAAAATGATGCAAACCACAAAGAAAAAAAATTATTCCAAGGCCTTTCGTGTATTCAGCAGTACACCTTGTCACGAAATATACAGGGTCATGCATAAATGTGTTTCATTAATCGCAAGGTGCATTCTTGAGACAAAAGTAAGGAAAAAAGACCATATAAACATTGTTCAAGAAACTCGTAGGTTTCGAGCTATAGCACGTGACAGAAAAATGAAACTCCCAAACATTTTTCACATTTTATGCAAATACACAGTATGATACATTGCGTTTCCTTGAGCACACTTTGCCAGTGTTACTTCAACATGTGCCTATCAGAACTCGATGACTAATATGGTTCATGCATCATGGTGCACCAGCTCATTTCGCACGTTTAACGAGAGAATATCTCGATGCTGTGTATCCTCACAGGTGGATAGAACGTGGTGGTCCTATTTCGTGGCCACCTCGGTCATCAGATTTAAATCTTAATTCATGTTACAGAAGTCTAAGCACGTGATGAATTGTGGCAACGAGTTCGAGACAATTGCGAAACGATCCGCAATACTCCATCAATTTTTGAGTGTGCCAAACACTGGTGCGACGTGCTGCGGCATGCATTCAAGTAGGAAGGAATTTCGAACTTCGAATATTTACTTTAATGAAGCGAATGTATTATACTGCGTATTTGCATAAAATGTAAAAAATCTTTAGGAGTTTAATTTTCTGTCGTATACTGTACCTCGAAACCAACAGGTTCTAAGACCTAGGTTTATAATTTATGGTCTTACTTTTGTCTCAAGAATACACCCTGCGATTTGGGAGTGTGATCTTAGGGTCTTTGTTAGCCTTAGCTTCTGTAGAACAAAGGAATTTGAGCGTAAAAATATCCTTAGCCTACCTTACCATGTTAATTTTAAATATCTTCCGACTTTACTTAAAACAATTGGTAGCAACGTAGTCTTTAAGTATAATTAATAATACCGTTAAATCACGCATAATAAGAATAGCACGGATAATGCGGTTAGCTGTGTGTATTCGATCGAATGTACACAATAACTCAGTATATATAGGTCAAACGGAAAAACCTTTAGATATCAGGATAAAACAACATAAATATGCGTATAGAACAGCAAATAATTCTAGTGCATCGTTCGTTTAACCATATGTACAGATGTAATCATAGTATCACGTGGGATAGTTCTAAACGCTTGTTAAAGCACAGATATAATTGAAAGGAATATTCTAGAATGAGCATTAATCCATTTTAAAAATAATTTCAATAACAGTGCCGGAATGTATAAAATTGACAATATCCTGTTAAACTATCTTTTCCCTTTAATCAACTCTTGTTAATCATGTGCTAATCTTTTTATTTTTCTCTCCCGTTCTACATATGTATATATTTTCGCCATCTCGCCTTCTCCCTTCATTCCCGGATGAGGTGTACTTCTGATACACGAAAGAACTTTGAATCATTTTTCTTTCCTTGTGGGTTTGCATCATTCATTCATTTCACGTGTTTAATTATGAAATTCATCACATATATATATATATATATATATATATATATATATACAGGGCGTCCCAAAAAAATGTACACACACTTTAACAGCTGAGCTCAATTGATGTTTCTTTCTTTCCAAGTTAAACCCATTAGAATTAATAATGGCAGTCAGACTAAGCTTTGAACAAAGGAAATTCATTCTAAAATGCTACTGGAAGTGTGAAAACGCAGTTGAAGTGCAAAGACAGTTTAGGAGGGAGTTTCAAACAGATCCACCAACGCGACTTACCATCACTCGAATTAGAGATAAGTTTGAAGCCGATGGAACTGTTCAGAATGTCCACAAGAAGCGTTCCGGAAGACCACAGACATTGACAAGCCCAACAAAGCAAGAAGAGTACTGGAAACGTATCACCAAGTCCAAGAAAATCTGTGCGGCAAGCGAGTCGTGAGGTAGAATTTCAGAATCGTCTGTCCAACGCATTTTGAAGCGCTGTCAATGGAAAAGTTACATTCCAAGATTAGTCCATGCTATTAATGAAGATGATCCGGACCGAAGAGTGGAGTATTGCGAGTGGTACTTGGCACGATGTGGATGTGGATTGGACGAAGGGATTTCGTAGAATACCCTCCGCGTTCACCAGACCTCACACCACTATACTTTTTTTATGGGGATACTTAAAAGACAAAGTCTACGCTATAAAACCTGCAACAGTCGCTGAATTGAGAGCAGCCATTGAACGAGAATGCACACAAATACCAAACGAAATGTTTCGTGATGTTTGCGATTCCATTGCTTCGCGTTATCAGCAGTGCCTGGACCAGAACGGACGTCGGTTTGAAAACAGGCGTTGACAAAACAATTAAATAATGTCTGTAGATTCTATTACATTTTGAAAATGAAATGTATTTTAATAAACACTGCCTTTATAATTATTTAAAGTGTGTATACATTTTTTTGGGACGCCCGTGTATATATACACACATTATATATATATATATATCAGAAAAGAAAATGAGCGTGCATAATAGTATTATTTTATACAGGGTGAGCGAAAAGTCGCTGTGCACCTGCAAGAAGTGTAGTGAACCTGTACCTGCAGTGTTAGAAGTGGAAGGTGCACAGAGACTTTTTCGCTCACCCTGTTATTGAACATTTTTTTAAATTTAAATCCTTGTCATTATTGTAAAATGAACATTTTTAATACCTACTGTTTTGTTCACGGAGGACGTTGTAATATGTATTATGTTGTATATAAAGATGATATTCTTGATCAGGGCTGTCCAACTGGCGGCTTTCAGCACATTTGTTTGCGGCCCTAGGTTGTCTCCAAAATATTATAAATAAACTATTTTTAAAGTGATTTTAGGTGCATTTGCTCAGGTTAAAATACTCATTAACATAATTCCTTCTGATTCGTTGGTTGAGCATGGGAAAATGTCTCCAGCGTTTTTTTTAGATACGGAGAGATATTCCATTACTTTTGAGGAATGAAATTAAGTACAGCACAACTGTTCCGCAGGAAGCAGTATGTAATGCTAGTTTCCAAACTGAATTGGCCTTCTTAACTGATATCATAAAACATCTGAATGAATAAATTTAAAATTGCAAAGTTAACAGCAAAATTTTCCTGATTTGTTGGGTCACGTACAGGGATTCCTAAGCAAAGTACATTTATTTAAACTTGGCCTAGAAAAAATATTACCTTACTCACTCTCCTTCTTGTGCAGAACTAGCCGAGGAACCGCGTGAAGGCGCAGATTTTTCAGTCTTCACTACCAATATAGAGAACATTTTGGACAAATTTAAAATCGTTTCACAGACTTTAAAAATATGACGGATGACATAGCCTTGCTTAGCAATCCACTCAGAGCAGAAAATGCGAACCAACCTCCTCAGTTACAGTTGGAACTGCGTGATTTACAGGCAGACCCCCTCTTTTTCAGTAGAAGGGCGGAAAAAGGCGGGGACTTCTTCAGACTTTTGCCCCAAGAACGATATCCAAACTTAAGAGACTTTGGATTAAGGATGTGCTCTATGTTTGGAAGTACTTACTTATGTGAGAGCGCCTTTACCTACATGAAATGTATAAAGTCTCGTTATCGTTCTTCCTTAACAAATGAATCACTGTCACACTCGTTGAGACTCGCTACAACCGACATAAATGTGGATATTGGGCCTACCCAGATTGGTGAGAGAGATAGATCGTCCTCAGTGCTCTCACTAATTATGACTCAATAAAAGTAGTAAAAGTAGAGAGATATGAAGTTAAAGATACAAAGTATTGTAAAATGTTTTTTATTTTATTTATACAACCGCACAAGCTTTAGTCTATGTAGCTGATGTTTGATAGAATGCATGCTACATATATTAGTTTTTGTTTTTTTTCATTTGGGCAGTGATTATCAGTAACTACAAACTTATTTATTATATAGGTATGGGCATATTTTTGTTATTATTGAATGTTTCACCAACAGTGACCTTGACATTCAATAATTGCCTAGTATGTATATATTATCATGGGGGGGTCTGAGGGGCGAAGCCCCCGGTTAGCACACGCAATCGGAGAACACGGGTTAAGGTTTGGTTAGGTTAGGTTATATATATTATATATATATATATATATATATATATATATATATAATATATATATGTTCCTCGCCCGTTTGGTTTTTGTTAATATCCAAAATACATTTTTCTAATGTATTTTGTTGTTTAGTTCATATATGACTTTTATTTCTAGCGAAAATGAACCAAAACATTGGAAAACTTTAATGTTTCATAACTTTGTTTCAGTTCATTTGCGCAAGATATGAAGGTCATATTTGAACAGAACACACCAAAATACATTAGAAAAATGTATTTTCGAAATTAATTTCAGTGTTGGTGAAACATTCAATAATTGCCCTTTTTTTATTGTCTTAAGAGACAATGGAGCTATTGAAAAAGGGAAACTCTCAGGATCTAGAACTAGGCTAACTTTGTAGCGGCCTGGAAAATTTGTCCAGCCAAACCAGACCAAAGTCTGGTCGTATATTATATAGCCAACCGAAAAATGTATTTTCGAAATTAATTTCAGTGTTGGTGAAACATTCAATAATTGCCCTTTTTTTATTGTCTTAAGAGACAATGGAGCTATTGAAAAAGGGAAACTCTCAGGATCTAGAACTAGGCTAACTTTGTAGCGGCCTGGAAAATTTGTCCAGCCAAACCAGACCAAAGTCTGGTCGTATATTATTATAGCCGGTTATTATGTATTTTATCACACTCAGTCATTTTACACACCAAAATACATTTTCTAGTAGTATTTGATGTGATTTGTTCAAATATGACCTCCATTTCCGTCGGAAATGAGATCCAACAAAGTTATAGTACTTTGAAGTTTGGCTCATTTTCAAGGGAAATGGAAGTCAAAATCTAAGCAAAACACATCAAATATTACTAGAAAAATGTATTTTGGTATTAATTAACCTAACCTAACCCTGGCTAAACGAGCCTAACCCTGGCTAAACGATCCTAACCCTGGCTAAACGAGCTCTCGTCTGTATCCACCACCTAATCCATAATAAGGTAATACTCTAGGCTCGTTTAGCCAGGGTTAGGCTCGTTTAGCCAGGGTTAGGCTAGTTTAGCCAGGGTTAGGTTAGGTAAGGTTAGGTTAGGTTAGGTTAATTAATACCAAAATACATTTTTCTAGTAATATTTGATGTGTTTTGCTTAGATTTTGACTTCCATTTCCCTTGAAAATGAGCCAAACTTCAAAGTACTATAACTTTGTTGGATCTCATTTCCGACGGAAATGGAGGTCATATTTGAACAAATCACATCAAATACTACTAGAAAAATGTATTTTGGTGTGTAAAATGACTGAGTGTGATAAAATACATAATAACCTTATAGCCTAATTAACAAATTATAATTAAATATCGTAATAATAACTACATAAAATATAAAACCAAAATACAAAATATATTTAGACACCTGTAGTTAATACTGTTCCAAGAGGGAAGTTTTTCATAGTAGGCCTAGTTTCTGTACCAAGCCTAGGTATAAATTACTTTTATCTTTACAATAGGCCTACGTCTTATTAGTTAATTTAGTAAAATAACATCTTTTAAACTTATTTAATTTCCTCGTTAAATTTGTACGATACCTCAGCCATTAATTATCAGCATAATTTTCTTTGAATATTAATTTATTTTAATTAAGAAACACTTACCCACATTTAGGCTGAAAATGAAGGAACGCTTTTCCTGAACAAAATCAAATTTCATAATGTCGACGTTTCACCTTATGCAAGTAGGCCCTATATGGATTTCAAATTTCAAACTACATTTCAGATTTTCAATTAAAATGATTGACCTGACCTAACCTAAACTACCCAAACTGAACCTAACCTGACCTAATTTAAACTAACTTATGCAGATCGACTTTGTTCCTCTACTAGGAGGGAACCAATATGAAAGCACTGATTTCGGCCATCGGCCAAATTACCTGATTTGTAATATTGCAATTTTTAAGAATATCAGTTAAATAAGAAATTATAAATTAAATACATAATTTTAAGAATAAATTTTATACTTTCAAAACTACATAAAAACATAGACTATGAATGCCATTTATAATAATAATGACGAAATGTGAAAAATTAACTTGTTTCAAGGCAATGTTCAATAAAAAATCTGGGAACGATGACCTAGGCTAAGTAATAAGCCTAAATAGACCTACTTCACAAACTTCTAGAAATATCCAAATAACTGCTAAATCTATCTTAATATCAACTAAACGAATTCTTAGTAAATTTAGAATTAGTAACTGCTACTACATTGGTTATATTCCCAAAAAATTTGGGAATGATGACCCAAATGATAAGTCTAACTAGGCCTAGACCTACTTCACAAACCTCTAAAACTACCCAAAGTTATTTGGGTATCTTAATACCAAAACTAAACAATTCCTTAGTAAAATTAGAATTAGTTACTGCTACATTGGTCTTACCATTTTCACTCTTGATCATGGTTTTCATTGAAAAAGTATATTACAGGTTGTGAGGGCACAATGATCTCGGTCGAAAATGACAAGGCCGATAGTGGCATCACTGGTAAGCACAGAAAAACGAAGAAAATTACTTACATATTAGATAAAACATTAGTCTTGCAAATTATTCTTACTTTAAACGTATTCCTGAAGGAGAAACTCACGATATTTCAAGCCTACATTATTTATAGAGTTGACCTCTCAGAAGAACGACTAAATGTTCCTAGTTCGGGGAGGTCCAGTAGATTATTCCCGCAAATTTCTACCGCCAAAGTCATTCGCCAAACAAAGAATTTATAAAAAATAAAACCGCCAAAATCCACCACTATATTTTGAAATTTGTTGCCAATGAAGGCGATGTGATGTCCCTTGCATACATTTGAAGACTCCGTAGCGCCAATTTTTTTCATTATGTTTAGAAATGAAGTGCGCCATTTGCAAACGGAAATGGAACTTACGAGTTACGAGTATAAGTAAAAATGAACTAGCCTTCGTTAAGTTCTCCCAGAGTTTTCTTCATTAAATTTATACTAAGTTATTAATGGTTCTCATTTTTACAAACAAATATTACCTTAAAAAAAAGTAATTCCAAATTAATTTTTTATCTAAATTTACGTTACAGAAAGGGCGTGCCCAGTGTTTTAGAATTCGTGTTTCCATAATTGAACCTTCGTGACGTCCATGGTTTTCGAAAACATTTATTTCTGTAAGTTTGATACATAATATGACCTGAACACTCCAACTGTGTGTTGACCTGAAGCAGGCAACCTGGATAATAATAATAATAATAATAATAATAATTAATTAATTAATTTAGAACCTTAATTAAGGGGTGTTTCCGGGCAACCACGAACCCCCCCCCCCCCTGGGCACGCCATTATTACAGTTACTGTAAAGTTTGCGTCACTGAATTACGGATAAGTTTACGTTAGGTTAAGTTTGTTACTGTTAATTACAGTTTAATTTACCTTAGAATTTTACGTTACTCTCAATTACAGTTAAGTTTACGTTACTGTTAATTACAGTTAAGTTTACGTTACTGTTAGTTACTATTTACAGATAAATTTTTCTAATTTACAAATTGAACAGTTCTTACGGGAAAATGTTAAAATGTTCTATGAATTAATATAACCCACCAAAACTAACAAGTTCAGCTGCATGTTCCTAGGGACGGGACGTATGAAGGGGGGTCGACGGAGGCGGTCGCCCCTCCCCCTTTGTATATATATATATATATATATATATATATATGTTATTTAGCTTAAGCGATATTTTGGATGTGTTTAAACACGTATCGTACATCATAATATAGCTTAGATTGCACCAATGTGAATGTCCTATCCAAACTTTTGTTGGAAAGGGTACATATTTCATGTGGATGGCTGTACAGCGGCTGTTCAAAAATGACAGTTGCACTGACATTTTGAGACAGTTTTCACACAAAATAAGCTTAAAATGCGCTGGCTTACGGGGCTCCGCCCCGGACCCGGCTGGGAGAGCTTTCAGCTCTCCCCCAGACCCCCTAACTGTACGGGCTCACCCGATTCACCACGGAACCTGACGAACGTAGCTCAAGTTCGCCCCCCCTCTTGGGGCATTCCTGGCTACGTCCCTGGGTGTTCCATTGCAGCGAACAAACAGAATACTATGCCGTGATCACGAATGAATTCTGATTACACAAGTCTGCATTTCAAGCCAAAGTACGAGATGTTTTATTTCTATTACGTGATATTATACAATTTTGTCATACTGATTTCAAATTTCACAACCATTTTTATATATCACGTAAGTGTTTTTCACAAAGTATAAATCAGATAGATTCATAGTATATATTAAACATCTAAATTTCCAAGAGTACAAAATTATAAGAAATACAAAGACAATACATTTCACAGTAAATTCATCTTTGATACTTAATTGGTACATAAATAATAGATCAATCGTGATTGATCAGTAGGAAAAAATCGTCGTTTTTTTTATCGCTTCTTGTGCTGCATTTCTTCCGAGCCTTCCCGTTTCAGAGACCAGTAGTACTCTGCCATCATGTTCACATCCCACCTTCCTTGGTATCTTTTTCCATAGGCTTGATATCCTGGTGGAACCTTTCTCCTTGTTTCTCACTCACACGACCCAAGTTTTCAGGAAATAGTCCAAATGTGAGTGAAGGAAGTAAACCTTTAGACTCGTGTTGCAGCCTAGCTTTTCAAATTTGCTGAGCATTTTATACCGTGTGACCACAAAAATTGTCCCTGTTTTTAATCGCTTATTACTCAGTCATTATTGCAGCTTCACAAATGAAATAAAAGCTTTCGAAAAAGAATATTTAAAAGTTTTATTTAATTTTTTCGATATCCTGGATACGAAATCAGTACTTATAAAAAATGACAGTTTTATCCACCACAATCATGGTTATTTGTCGGACATGCAACGTGTTTTCATCGCAGAAGAGATGATCAAACATGGCTCGGTAGTTGCCACCCAACGGTCTTTCAGACGACAATACGGTCAGCAAAGGACCATAGATCCTAAAACGATTCGCAGGATTTTCGCAAAATGGAAACATCACGGCTCAATCAAGAACATGCATAAAGGCAACTCTGGGCGCAGCAAAGGTGTGCGAACCGCTGAAAACATTGATTCAGTCGCAAATCAGCTTGAAACGGACAACAAGAAATCTGTGAGACGACTATCAGCTGTGACAGGAATCAAATGGGAGAGCATTCGGAAAATAATCACGTTGGATTTGAGAATGAAGTCATTCAAAATTATGTGTTTGCAACAGCTTAGCGAACAAGACTACCAGCGTCGTTGATGTTTTGTGAACGCATTGAAACAATAATTGAACAAAACCAGATAAGATTAAGTGACATAATATTCAGTGATGAATGCCACATCTATCTCAATGGGTTTCATCAACAGACAGAATTACCGGTGTTGGTCACAAAACAAGCCAAATATACACTTGGAGAAACCTCTGCATTCACCAAAAGTTACTGTCTGGTGTGGTTTGAGTAGCAGCAAGGTTTATGGTCCTTACTTTTTTGAGGACCCAGAGACAAGGAGACCGCTTTCAGTAACTTCAGAAAGATATGTAGAAATGCTGAACACTGTTTTGAACAAGAAAACAATAACAAGTGGTTTCAGCAAGACGGAGCAACAGCCCACACAACTAGGCAATCACTGGAATGTTTAACAAGATTTTTTGAACAAAGATTCATTTCTCATCGCTCGCAGTTTCCCTGGCCCGCAAGATCTCCCGATCTATCACCTATGGACTTTTTTCTCTGGGGATTTGTCAAGGACAAAGTATTCAGGCAAGAGCCATCCTCTATCGAAGAATTAAAGCAAGCGGTGGTAGAGAGTGTACAGTCCATTGAATGCAGCGTTTTGGAAAATGTAATAAATAACTTCCTTTCCGTAGTGTGAAATGTAAGAATGTCCAGGGACGTCACTTTGAACACATGTAGAATAAATTAAAACTTTAAAATGTTCTCTTTCGAATGCTTTTTATTTAATTTGTGAAGCTGCAATAATGACTGAGTAATAAGCGATTAAAAACAGGGACAATTTTGTGGTCACACGGTATATATATATATATATATATATATATATATATATATATAACGTAAAGAACGACGCTTGTATAGGAGATATTCCGCGCAAGACGAGAGAGAGAGAACGAAACATGAAAAAATGAGGTAACCACCCGGGAATCGAACCGGGATCTTCCGATTGCCGGTCAGATGCGATACCATTACACCATGGGCCTCACTCTTCCAAATGCCGTAATTCTTCTACATACTCGCAGAAACCAATGCCCAAGGGGCACCTCCCGCATGCCGTAACATTATATACATTCAACTGCAAAGAACACGCAGTATAAATATCGTAAAGAACGACGCTTGTATAGGAGATATTCCGCGCAAGACGAGAGAGAGAGAACGAAACAAATGAAAAAATGAGGTAACCACCCGGGAATCGAACCCGGGATCTTCCGATTGCCGGTCAGATGCGATACCATTACACCATGGGCCTCACTCTTCCAAATGCCGTAATTCTTCTACATACTCGCAGAAACCAATGCCCCAAGGGGGCACCTCCCGCATGCCGTAACATTATATACATTCAACTGCAAAGAACACGCAGTATAAATAACGTAAAGAACGACGCTTGTATAGGAGATATTCCGCGCAAGACGAGAGAGAGAGAACGAAACAAATGAAAAAATGAGGTAACCACCCGGGAATCGAACCCGGGATCTTCCGATTGCCGGTCAGATGCGATACCATTACACCATGGGCCTCACTCTTCCAAATGCCGTAATTCTTCTACATACTCGCAGAAACCAATGCCCTAAGGGGGCACCTCCCGCATGCCGTAACATTATATACATTCAACTGCAAAGAACACGCAGTATAAATAACGTAAAGAACGACGCTTGTATATAATGTTACGGCATGCGGCAGGTGCCCCCTTGGGGCATTGGTTTCTGCGAGTATGTAGAAGAATTACGGCATTTGGAAGAGTGAGGCCCATGGTGTAATGGTATCGCATCTGACCGGCAATCGGAAGATCCCGGGTTCGATTCCCGGTGGTTACCTCATTTTTTCATTTGTTTCGTTCTCTCTCTCTCGTCTTGCGCGGAATATCTCCTATACAAGCGTCGTTCTTTACGTTATTTATACTGCGTGTTCTTTGCAGTTGAATGTATATAATGTTACGGCATGCGGGAGGTGCCCCCTTGGGGCATTGGTTTCTGCGAGTATGTAGAAGAATTACGGCATTTGGAAGAGTGAGGCCCATGGTGTAATGGTATCGCATCTGACCTGCAATCGGAAGATCCCGGGTTCGATTCCCGGGTGGTTACCTCATTTCTTCATTTGTTTCGTTCTCTCTCTATCGTCTTGCGCGGAATATCTCCTATACAAGCGTCGTTCTTTACGTTATTTATACTGCGTGTTCTTTGCAGTTGAATGTATATATGTTACGGCATGCGGGAGGTGCCCCCTTGGGGCATTGGTTTCTGCGAGTATGTAGAAGAATTACGGCATTTGGAAGAGTGAGGCTCATGGTGTAATGGTATCGCATCTGACCGGCAATCGGAATCTCGGGTTCGATTCCCGGGTGGTTACCTCATTTTTTCATTTGTTTCGTTCTCTCTCTCTCGTCTTGCGCGGAATATCTCCTATACAAGCGTCGTTCTTTACGTTATTTATACTGCGTGTTCTTTGCAGTTGAATATATATATATATATATATACAGTGGCGTATTAAGGGGGCCCATGTGGGGGCCAGGCCCCAGGGCCCAGCTGTTTTAGGGGCCGATGTTTATAATGATATCAATGATAAATTTGGAATGCTCAACAATATCTCTCAACTAACTTCAGAGGAAGCATGAAAAGCAACAAAAAATCTGGCTAGTCCATTACCCAAATGATTTTGAGGACAGCTTCCCATTTGAGTTTCAGCATTTTGCAGTTTGTCAAACAAAACGCTTTAGCTGACACTCGCCCATTAGGAGTACTACAGGAAATTCACAAATTGAGGGCTGTTTTCCCAAATGCTTTCATTGCTTATCGCATTTATTTGTGTTTGATGATGTCAAATGCAACTGCGGAGCGTTCTTTTTCTCATTTGAGCATGATTAAAAATGTTAAACGTCAAATGCTAACCCAATAGAAATTGCAAAGTCTGTCATTGTTATGCATAGAAAACGATATTTTGCAGAATTTAAATACTGAGCTTGTGATTGGAAAATTTAGTGATATGAAGCAGCGCAAAAAACTTTTGTAGACTGATGGTGGATGATTTTGTGATCAACTTTTATACAGTAGATTATTAGTGGCCTGGTAGTTATGTAATTGGTTTGATGTAATTGCAGCAGCTTGGTATATGTGTAAAACGTGCATTATTTGATTTAAAAATAAATGGTTTTATTAATTTACATGACTCGAAGATTTATCTTGTTGAGGGACCCGAAGAATATTTTGGCCCCAGGGCCCAAAAATCCTTAATACGCCACTGTATATATATCATATTTAATAAACTAAATACATTAGTACGATTCTAGTATTCTAGGATTGATTTCATCTTGCTTTTAAACGCATTTTACGTTAGAAATTTTTTGGGGGAGATCAGTGCTTAAATCATTCCATAATCTCATCCTCACGAAAATATGTGGGTTTTGAGATGAAGATAATCTAAGTTGAGGAATAACATGCCTATTTTTATATCTACTCTGATATGAGTGAATCTATGAATGAGTTATAAACTATTTATTTATCCACTCCACGTTAATAATTGTATTCATACATTAATAAATGTAAGTAAAAAAATAAACATAGTGCTTGCGAGGAAAATGTTAATAATTCACTATAGAAATATGCGACTCGGTTTAAAAATGCATTTTTAATGCTAAGTCAACGGTGTTGCGATGATCAGTACCGAAGACACTGCCTTCTTTCAGGTGGGAGGAAAAATTATGTGTTATGTGGTGATTACATGAAGTATGTGACAGCCACATGAAAAGGAAGAATCTGCAAGTACTTACAGACAACGTCAATTTTGATTAGTGTTAGACCAAAAGGAATATATATATATATATATACAGACACCTTGGTTTAGCTTCCGCGCCCGAATTGTTCATTATGACGAAGGTCAAGTTTGTCACCCCACCTTAGACCTACAGTTTAACGTGGAATCCGAACCACGCCCCACCAGCAGCCCAGCGTCTTAACTACTAGGCTACCCAGGGCACCTATTTATCTACCAACCAATTTCTTTATTGTGTGGAAGGATGAACAGCTGGGTTTTGCTGCGCGCTGCCTGCCGTCACCGGGTCTCGACCCCCAGAGCCGATGGATTCGTAGTCAGCGACGGTAACCACTACACTACCGAGGCGCATCTATATCACCGAGCACACACACACACATACACACACACATATATATATATATATATATATATATACAGGGGGGCCGTAAGTTTCCATACATAGGAAAAATTAAACGTTTGTTTTTATGTTTCAGATACCCTAAGAATATGCGTTTGACGTAAGATCTTGTTTACTGATGAAGCAAATTTTTACGTCAATGGAGAGGTTAATCGGCAAAACATACGTTATTGGAGTAATGCTAACCCTAACTGGCTGAGTCCGACGAAGATGCAAGGTGCCGGTAAAGTGATGGTGTGGGCCGGGATATGGGGTGACAGAATTATTGGACCAATTTTTGTCAGTGGAAATCTTAATGCCGAAAGGTATCTTAACATGTTGCAAGAAGAGATTTTCCCATCCCTGCTAAACGAGGAAGGTAACTTCCCAGTTTACTTCCAGCAAGATGGAGCTCCACCTCATTATGGTCTTCACGTGCGTCGGTATTTGGATCAGCAGCAGCAGTTTCCGGATGCTTGGATTGGTCGGCGTGGTCCTGTGGAGTGGCCTCCCAGATCCCCAGATCTCACCCCCCTTGATTTCTATCTTTGGGGGCACTTGAAGGCCATGGTGTATCAGGAAAAGATACGAGACATAAATCATCTAAAGGAACGTATCACCAACGCCATTACAAGCATAACGTCAACTGTGCTAATGCGTGTTCATCAACAGTGGGGAACACGTATTGAAATGTGTTTTCAAAACAATGGCAACCATGTAGAGCATATTATATAAATAAAAATGGTTGTCCATAAAAAAATGTTTATTTTTCCTATGTATGGAAACTTACGGCCCACCCTGTATATATATATATATATATATATGGGATGAATTTCACAATAAAACACGTGAAATGAATGAATGCTGCAAATCCACAAGGAAAAAGAAAAACGATTCCAAGGCCTTTCGTGTATTCAAAGCTACACCTCGTCAGGGAATGAAGATAAAAGGCGAGATGCCCATAAATATATACAACGTACAGGAAAAACAAAACAATTAGCACATACTTAACAAGGGTTAATGAGAGACAAAAGAAATTTTAACATGATATCGTCAATTTTATACATCCCCGCACTGTTATTGAAATTGTTTTTAAAATGAATAAATGCACATTCTAGAATATTTCTTTTTATTATATCTCTGTTTTTAACAAGCGCTTTAGAACTATCCCACTTGATGCTATGGTTACATCTATACATATGGTTAAATAAAGCATTGGAATTATTAGCTGTTCTACAAGCATATTTATGCTGTTTTACCCTAATATCTAACGTTTTACCAGTTTGGCCTATATATACTGAGTTACATTGTGTACATCCGATCGAATACACACAACCAACAACATTATCAGGGCTATTCTTTATTAGGCGTGATTTAACAGTATTATTATACTTAAAGATTACATTAATGCCAATTGCTTTAAGTACAGTTGGAAGGTATTGAAAATTAACATGGCAAGGTAGGCTAAGGATATTTTTACGCTGAAATTCCTTTACAATTACATTATTATAATACCTATTCTTGGCTTTCTTAAGACAGTTATCTAAAAATAAAATAGGATAACATAATTTAGTACCAATATTCATGATATTGCATAACTCGGAATCTAAAAATTCAGGACTGACAACTCTCAATGCTCGAAGAAACATAGCAGAGAAAATAGAGGATGAAGGATGATGGTCAGAATAAAAATGCACATAAGAGTTATTATTAGAAGGCTTACGGTAGACTTCATATTTGAACTGATTAGAGCATCTCCATATTTTTAGATCAAGAAAAGATAGGCTTCCATCATTTTCTTTTTCAACTGTAAACTTAATAGATGGGACTAAATTGTTGAGCCTAGCAAGAAATAAGTCCACATCCAAATTATTATTAAGCCAAAGGCATAAAATATCATCTAATACCTGTACCAAACCAGGTTAAAATTAACAATCGTAGGCAAAATTCTACTTTCAAAAAATTCCATATATAATTAGCTAGTACAGGTGAAAGGGGATTTCCCATAGCCAATCCAAACGACATAGCATAAAACTTATTTTCAAATATTCTAGAATGTGCATTTATTCATTTTAAAAACAATTTCAAGAACAGTGCGGGGACGTATAAAATTGACGATATCATGTTAAAATTTCTTTTGCCTCTCATTAACCCTTGTTAAGTATGTGCTAATTGTTTTGTTTTTCCTGTACGTTGTATATATTTATGGGCATCTCGCCTTTTATCTTCATTCCCTGACGAGGTGTAGCTTTGAATACACGAAAGGCCTTGGAATCGTTTTTCTTTTTCCTTGTGGGTTTGCATAATATATATATATATATATATATATATAATTTCTACTTGGTAGCAAAATTTTGAGTGGGTGCTCAAGCTCATAAGACACGGAAAAAGATCAGCTAAGGAGGACAGTGACAGGAGAAACGGGAGTTCCAGCATTCCCTGTCTCCTGCCTAACGTCTCCCTTGGAGTTCTTCCTGGTCGATTGGTGTCTACAATCTCCTCCTAGTTTGGCTTTGTTTCGTTTGAAACCTTATCGGAAAACAAAGATGAAAATGGTTGAGGCAGCAAATTTATTACAGAGATGAACACTAAAGAAAGATCGGAGAAAATGCAGAGGAAATGTTTCAGTAGAGAGGATGGATCCCTCAGACTTTGTCGATTCAGCATCATTCAAGTTATTTGATACTTTCAAGATCAGCCGAGGGTTCTTAGGACATCTCCTGATTAGTGGAAAAATCACCAAGACGACAGACAATCCCTCCTATCCATGTAAAGACTCAATGTTATCAACGACAGTGCTGAAAGGGGCGTGTCCATTAATAAGAATTTCAATGCAACCATTACCAAAGCCGAGACTCAAAAGCAGTTCCTCTTATACGTACTGGAAATGCACCGGCACTAATTTCCTGAGTCCTGACCACAATAAATCAACATTGGCCACCGGTAAATGTTCAGGCGACTAGATTTCCTGTGTGATATTAAGGTGATATCAATGCATTTGTGCCATCACTGAACGTTATATTGTGCGAATTCATTGGTTATCTAAATGTTATTTATCCAATTCACCCACTGTACATATTCTAATGCTTGAGCACCGAGTAAACACTCTCGGATTCCACTCAAACTTGACTCAGAGTTTTATGTTCTTAAGTCTAATGAAAAAAAGTACATGCTTGCTTGAATTTTAATTTTCATTTATTTGAACCGCTCTATATATATAATATATATATATATATATATTAGGGTGATTCAAAAAATCAATTTTTTTTTTTTAATTGTTCAACCTGTATTTTTGTTCCCTATGACAAAAAAGTAGTGTATGCCAAATTTGGTGAATTTTAAATAAAATTTACTATGTGCTACCAGGCGTCAAAGTTTCCCTCTTTTTCAATTTGTTTGTTTTTACAACTTATGATTTTAGTTTAATTGTTTATATTTCAGAATTTTTAATTAATGGTTTATATACTAGCTTGCTTTTAATTGTTGCTTGGAACTCGTAATTTTGATACCAATTAATCGATTATGGAAACTAGGCCTAACTCACCATCACCAGTTGCTCATTTGGGAGAAGTTCTACAAGAAAAGAAACTGAAGTATGGCTAATTGGGCAGCCCTCTGCAGTACTAAAAACATCCGTATTACCATCAGAGAAGGAAATGATGGCCCTTCATGCACTACAGAAATATTAAAAAGCAAGACATTAGAGAATCATGTTGCTCTACTGCAGATGATGTGCTAGCAGTTTGGAAAAAAAGCAGGAATACCAGCAAAACAAAGAATACATGTAGTAGATAAAATTCAAGGAATACTGAAGGAATGACAGCTGCTTAAGAAAAACAAAGCAAACAAATTGAAAAGATCACAAAATTTAAATAATAAAGAAGAAAAATGGAAAGCTAAACTGGAAAACTTATTTGACATTGCTCATGAGAATGCTATGCAGCTTATAAAAATAGAAGATGATAAGAAATTCTTGAAAATGCAACGTGAGAAAGGACGTCATGGAAAAATGGGTACCATTGATAAGACTGTTGCTAAAAAAGAGCAAAGAGCAGCAGAAAAGCAACAACGTTATGAAAAGAGGAAAGCAGAAGAAGAGATCAAAAGAAAGAAGATTGAAGAGGCTGTCATACTCACCAGTACATCATCAGAATCAGAATCAGAGGAGAGTAAAAGTGATGAATCTGGTTTCTGTGCTGCACAACCTTCAACATTGAAAAGTAACGTTGGCAAACGTAGAAAATTGTTTGATGATAAATTATTAGGAAGTCTTGATGTTGCAAAATTGAGTGACAGAAATGCGTCTCTTTTTAATGCAAACAATCAGACATCGCTTGAATGGGACATCTGCGAACAAATAAAATGTATGTGTTTCAATACAACGGCAGCCAATACTGGTCCTAGAAATGGTGCAGCTATTCTTCTAGAACAAAAATTCGACAACGATTTATTGTGGCTGGCATGTCGACACCATATATTTGAAATTATGCTGGAAGCTGTTGTTTCAAAGTCTTTATCACCATCTTCTGGCCCAGATATAGTCTTTTTAAGAAGTTCAGAGAAAAATGGTCAAGCATTAATAAGGAGGACTACGAGACAGCATTATCAGATCCAGATATCTATGAAAATATTCATGACATCAAAGATGACATAATTATATTTGCAACAAATCAACTAGATACATTCCAACCAAGAGACGATTACCTAGAACTATTGCAGTTAACAATTTTTTTTGGGGAGGTGAACCAAAAGGTGGAATCAAATTTAAACATCCAGCGGGACTTCATCGGGCTAGGTGGATGGCCAAAATTACATATTCATTAAAAATTTTTATGTTCATATCTCAGTTCAAAATTTCAGTAAAAGACAAAAAAGGACTAAAAGACATCTGTCTATTTGCTACTTGGTTATATGTAAAGGCATGGTTTACAGCTCCTGTGCCATCTTGCGCTCCTCGTCTTGCTCTGGAATTATTACAGAATCTTGTAGTCTACAAACAAATAAATGACACAATTGCATTTGTTGCTATTAAAAAACTGTTAGGTCACCTCTGGTACCTATCAGAAGAACTGGTAGCCTTGGCCTTTTATGATGATGAAGTGCCTACTGAAACGAAAAACAAAATTGTAAAGGCCTTGCAAAATACAATAGAAACTCTTCCTGCAAAACGGGCTTTTCTAGATCCTGCACTTATTCCAACGAAGAAATAAAAGATTTGTCATCAAATACTCAAAGATTCTTTACAATAACAGAATTTAGTTCAAAATTTTTACTCAAAGATGCTAAAGAATGGCACAATGATGAAGAGTATAACTCCGCTAAGAAATCTATCAAACAGTGGAAAGTCGTGAATGATATAGCGGAAAGAGGAGTAAAATTAATGGATGAATATAATAAAATACTAACACATGACGAAGATCAAAAACAATTCTTGCTACAAGTAGTGAAAAACTACAGGGCTGTTTACCCTGATAGAAAGAAAGAAACATTGATGAAGTAAGGACAGCTAATGTCTCAAATATCATGCTAGTTTAATTATGCATGCTTGTGGTTATGCTAGGACCTACGGGGGAGCTTTCCACATTAAAAAAAAGCAATGCGCCTTGTACTGTATCCCCTGGGTGGTGTGGAAAAATTTGACAATTTGAGTCGTTCTGTCAATTTTTAATTGCTGGTAGCAACCCCTAAAAATTAAAAATTTGCTAAAATATTTTAGGATAGTTGTTTTTATGCTGAAATGAACCATTTAAAGGGTTGAA